>VZTX01021816.1:0-40665 GCA_013400915.1 Pardalotus punctatus | reverse complement strand
GGATGGCCCTGCTGAGCAGGGAGGTGGCACCAGCTCACCCACTGTGGGCCCTTCCAGCCTGACCCATCCCGGGATTCTGGGATTCTCTTCCAGTAGAGTGCTGAGATCCAGGTCTTGAAATTCATCCTTTCAGAGAGATTTATTTGATAAAGATAGGAAAATAGCGTCTCGTTTATAGTAACTACCTCAGATTATCAGAGCCAAAATTGACTTGGTTTTTCAAGACACAAATGCCAGTTAGGCACATTCCATTTCCAGAATGAGAATTTGTGTGTTCTTTAGAGGTTTATGTCTGAAAAGGTTCCCAGTGTGTTTTACAGATTCCAAATGAATCTCCACATTCAGGTGGGTTTGATCTGAAGGGGAACTTTCTGGAGCAAGACTGGAGCTGTCCATTCCTTAAGAGTTGGTGGAATAATGGAATCCCAGAATGGTTTGGGTTGGGAGGGACCTTAAAGCCCATTCAGACCCACCTCTGCCATGGCAGGGACACCTCCCACTGTCCCAGGCTGCTCCAAGCCCTATCCAGCCTGGCCTTGGACACCGCCAGGGATCCAGGGGCAGCCAGGGCTTAGGTCTCACTTTCTTTGGACCACTTGTCTTTAGTGGCTGTTTTAAGAGGAAGAACAGCAAATTAAATTTTGCCAGTCACTAGTGATGGCTTCCCTGGAATGGCAGGAAAAAAGCCCTTGGGAACAGGTTCAGGAGCGGCACAACCTGAGTAAGTGAAGCTGACAGAGTGAACATGGCTCTGCCCACTTTAAAGTGATGAGTGTGGTGCTAAATAACACCCAGAGAGGTGTGTGGTGCGGCATGAAGCTGATGCCATATTCAGGGATGGAGATCATACTCACTCATCAGGTAAACTCCTGCTTCGGGACATTACCCCAGGGCAGGAGATTTATTCCACTGGTTTAACTTTCCTGCCCTATCAGAAGTTCTCTTTATCTTCCCAGTATATCACCGTGGCATTTGCCTTGACTGAACTCTGCTCTTGCTGCTCTTTTTTAGTGCATCTGCAAATCTCTCTGTCACTGCCCCTGCTATGTCTCCCAAGTCATTACTACAGTGCTTAATAAAAGGTAAAGTCATCTTCAGCATCCTCAGCTCTCAAATATTCGGAATAAAAGTGCTGCGTGGTGTCCAGAGCTGTGGCATAAACAGGAGTAATTCCATGTCAGCTAATGGAAGCAGACCTGTGGAAAAAGGGGCTCTGCCTCTGATCCATGCTGCTGGGTATGGATTATGTATCACAGCAATCTCCTATCACAGCAGCAAACACAGTCCACCGTGTAATGGACCCAAGCACAGAGGTTCGCATTAAAGACATTTTTCAGTCATTTAATTGAATTTGGAAATGTCACAGTAATTCAGGCTCTACTTCACTTACACCTGTACAAATCTGTTTATGGTGGCTTGATGTAATTTTGTCCATTATAAACTGGCTTAAATGACCCGAAAAGGGGATTTGTTTTCCCTTTCAATTCCCTGAAAGCTTTGCAGAAGTTAATAAAACAAGTTCTCCGCGTTATTTTTGCAGCAGGCAGAATCTTCATTGCATTTTCCCCTGTTTAGCTGTTAATTTACTCCACTGTGAAGGAATGCGATTTCCTGGCCATTAATAAATGACATCAATAAGACTTTTAATGTATTTTGGGAACATTTTTCTTGCTGATTTTTATCCTGAACCCCTTCATGAAAATTCAGGCAGCCTAAAGGATTCACAGGCAAGGGGCTGATTCAAAGGGACATGACTAAGGTTTGACCTAGGTTCATATTTCGGACAGAAGGATGGAGTGAGGCTTTTATGGCATTTTTTGGGATGCGGAAAGATGTCTTCTCAAAAGGTGCACAAAGCAGCAGTTCATGGTTGAGGTTGACCTCAGAAGCTGGGGCTCTTTAGAGACCCACTTTGGGGAGAAATGAGTTGAATGCTTTATGAATTGTTTTGCCTAAACCTTCCCTCCATCTTTTCCCCCCTTCTGCTGAAGTAGTTGGGCAGAACGAACACGAACACCTTCTCTGTGGCTTCATGACTGCAGCACACAGACAGGATTCTTGTTTTACTCCTCCTCCTCCTCCTGGTTTTTTTTTACCCCCTCCTTTCCATGCTCCAAAAACCAGCTCAAATGTGGAACCTGCTTCCTGATCTCCATCAAACATTTATTTGTTGTCCAAAACCCCCAAATGTGGAATGTTCTATGCCGCTTCCAGCCTTTAGCAGTGAACTCAGCAGGCACACATCCAACAGATTCTCATCATTTTCCTAATGGCTCTCCCCAATTCACTTCAATTACGTGTGGCAGCTTTTACACTGGAAAAAATATCTGCAAAAACTTTGTGACCCACATAGAAAAACTTTGTGACCCAAGTCCAAACATATTGGGAAGTTATTAATTTTTTATCTAATGACGATGTAAGATAAGTTTTGGGGTTTTATTGTCCAGCCTACAAAATTACCTCTCCTGAATCCCAACAGAATAAACATGAGGCAAGACTAAACGAAAGTGCAAAATGAAATCAAATTAAATAAATTTCACCAAACCCAGTCTAATTAAGATTTGCCCTTGGTGATGACAGACTCTTTCTTTCAACCATTCTGCTGGTAAAAACATCTTCCTGTGGAGAATTTTGTCTTTTTCTAGACCAAGCAAGGTCATTAAATTACTTTTTTAAAAGCCTAAGATGTGCTGAACATTGATAGATGTTTGTTTATGAGCACTAAAAAAACAGTGCACTGTAAATGAGTTCCTATTGGTAGCAAATGAACTCTTTCATGATTATTAATGAAGTCTGGAGTTGCTATTGCTGTCTAATTATACCAAATGTATTTCTCAAGGTTCAGGGATCTACATAAATCAATAAAAGAACTGAGTCTGAAAAATGAAGTGAAAGCAGTTAATACACTTCTTGATTGGACCTTACCGATGGCTATTAGATACTTGGGGTTTTTTCTGGTTTAATTTTCTCAGTTGCTTGAGGAGTCTTTCTGTTCCAAGGCACTTTTGAATAGCTGGTATTTTTTGGTAACCTACCTAGAAGTTATTTTTGCATTGTCAATGCAGTAACCAAGAACTCTCCCCATATAATTGCTGTGGGGTTATGGAATTTTCCCTGCAGTGAGTTTTAATTATTCTGTGCTAATTAAGCAACTGATGCCTACTGTGAAAAATTCTCCCTTTGGAACAATGTGAGCCAAGGTGCATACATAAATTTCATAACATATGCATAAAAGCATCCTTTTTTATCTCTTGTACTAATTTCATGTCCCCATGTTGGGGTGGCAGCATGAATAAACATAACTCCTATGGCTGTATACAGCGCGCTCCAAAGACATAGTATTCATCTTTTCCCATTAAAAAAACACAGCAACATGGTATTTTTGGGCTTGTTGGATCCTCCCTTCAGCGCAAAGACTGTCACCTATTAAAAAGTTAGATAAAGAATGAGATGCTTAATTATACTTGAGTTAGAAGGAGGCTTGTTGTGCCTTGCTGGAAAATAGTCCCAGGATGGTTTGGGTTGGAAGGGACCTTAAAACCCATCCAGTGCCACCCCCTGCCGTGGGCAGGGACACCTTCCACTGTCCCAGATTGCTCCAAGCTCATCCAACATGGCCTTGGACATTTTGTAATTTCAATGACATTGAAAAGGGAGCAGAGAAAGGGCAGGGAGAGCAGAAACTGAAGACAGATGTTTTCTTCTGGAAAGTGCATCCCTGAGACTGCTGAATTTATAGGACAGAGTGTTGCAAGAACTGGCAAGATTATAGTGATATGGAATCACTCACAGACCGCCCCAATGGTGGGCAGGCAGTAGGATGGAGGAAATTTGAACAGAAAATTAATGTATAAAAATGCTTGGAAAAGTATTTTCTGATCAATGTCAGTAAAACTGGTTTACCTCTTTTACTCTAGCTGAAACTCAATAGATTTTTTGAAAGCTGTGCTAGAGGTGAAAGACATTCTCTGAGAAAACTTTGATTGGATTAAAATCCAAACTTTTTTCCTGAAAGAAGTGTCAATATAAAAAATAAATCAGCATTAGTTGTTTCCAGTGGTGGTTTGCAACAGAAGATTTCTGGCTCACAGCTGTAACACGGCACTGGTGCTTATGATGGACACAGAGTTGAGTAGATGGAGATGGAGATGGGCTGAGTACTGAGATAAAAACTTCTAAAAAAAATTTAAATTAAGAAATCCAGGAAAAAACTCAAACCAGTTGTAAATTTATTTCAGACCAAACTCCACAGATGAAATCACTTGTTTAGAGACAGCTCTCTGTGTCACCTTGGTGCTCCAGCTGAGCAGACAGGTGGATATCCCAGCCCTGATCCACCTGTGGATCCAGCAGTGCTCTGCAGATCTGATCCAACCTGACAGGGACAATGCCTGGAGTCAGGAGCTGTGGCAGCCACATCCAGTCTGTGGAAATGTGAAAATGCCACCCTAGCAGCGAGCTGTCAGAAGCAGGAACATGGGCTGCTCTCCACTTCCATCTGACCAAAAAAATATATCTGCATGAATCCTCTTTAGCGCAGCCCATTTTTTTCCCTCTTCAAATTCCAGATCTGACATTTCTATAGGTTTTTAATTCAATTAACTTTAGCTCCAGTTAACTGGAAGCTGCTGGTCCTTCCTTGTAAAGGTACAGGGCAAATATTGTCTTTTGGCAGCTCATCCTCATCTCTCCTTGTCTTGACAGAATGCTTAAAGAAACTACAGGTTTCAAAGAGGCTCATTTATCTCATCTCTTACTTCAAGATACTCTGGGCAAGTTCATCACAATGATTTCCAGATTTGCCATTTTTTTGATCTTGCCATCTTTTCCCCGTCTCAGCTGTGCTCCATTGCAGGATCACATAGATGGGAATTTATGCACTTGTTTCTTTTATCCATGTGTGCTCCCTTTTAAGCTGTTCTGGCTTTTTCCTTGCCATGCCACCTGACACTCAATAATCCAAAGAGAAAAGCTTTTTGTCCTGCCCATGACTCCCTTTTCCTCTGTTGAAGGAATCCGTACAACAAACTGTGGGATCAGTGCACATTGCAAGGTGTCATCACAGAGGGCTCCTGATTGTTCTGGCTCGAGTTCCCAGAAGTCTTTTTGCTCCCTAAATTTAGAAATTTTCCCCCAGAAAGGATTTCTCCTTCTGCAGAGGGTACCAGGACTTTGAATGAGTTTTCATTTTTAAGGGAGATAAAAGGGAACGTTACATTTTCCTGTGAAAATAAAAAGCGCAGCTTGCATTTGTCAAGGTCTCCTCTTTGATACTCTCCAAACATAACTTTTTAAAGTGGTGTTAAATGCTATTGCTGTTTGCTGGGGGCTGCCCAGCAGTGGGGCTGCTGGGATAACCCGTCCTGTGATGTCACCCTTGCTGTTCCCAGCAGAGATTCCCTGGGACACCTCTGCTCTGCTTTGGGTGTTGCTCTCAGTCCTGTAGAGGAGCTTGATGGAACATGGAATCACAGACTCCTTCAGGTTGGAAAATCCCTGTGAGGTCATCAGGTCCAGCCGTTCCTGCAGCACTGCCAAGGCCACCCATGTCCCCAAGTGCCACATCCACATGGCTGTTAAATCCCTCCAGGGGTGGGGACACTTCCCTGGGCAGGAAGGTGACACTTCCCTGTTCCAGTGCTTAACCAGCCTTTCAGTGAAGAAACTTTCCATTTTCTTTTCCAAAGAATGTGGTAAAATAAGGACAATTCCAATGCATAAATTGTTCAATTATCTGATATGTTAATTCCTTAATTGTATGTCTTTTAGCAAAGAAAAATGAAAACTGTGTAAGTGCAATATTTGGCCAGGCTGGACAGGGCTTGGAGCAGCCTGGGGCAGTGGAAGGTGCCCCTGCCCATGGCAGGGGGTGGAATGAGATGAGCTTTAAGGTCTCTTCCACCCCAAAGCACCCTGTGATTGCAGGATAAATTATATATGCAACACATAATTGCTTTTCCTAGTTTGGGGCATGACCTAGAGAAGGAAAACAGCGAGGGATCTGCTTCCTCTCCTCCCTGCCAGCACCTCGGTGTAGGGTCGGAAAGTATCTCTTAAAATCCTTTTCAAACCCAGCTGTAGGTCAGGTTTGGGGGGCAGGATGGCAGAGCAGCACCCTCCTCCTGCAGCACGTTCTGAGCTGTGGCAGCGAGGGGAGCAGGCTCTGGAGCATGGCAGATTCCAAATTGCTCTTGCTTGAATGAATTCCGGAGTGCCTCCCCTCCCTGTCATTTCCTGGAAAGGGCACCTTTGATCCAGGATCTGTTACTCTCCTGCCGAATGGAGCTTGCAAATTACTAATGACTCTGGCAAAAGAAGTTCAATTTTGTGCCAGTGGGAGATTTCAGGTTAATTAAATGGTCTCATCGCTCTGTGCTTCACCAGGTAACTGCTTTGGGCTGAGACTGAGAAACTTTACAACTTGAGGACCTAATCCTGTTTTGACCTGAACTTCAGCAGGCCGAGCCAATGTCTCCAAGTGCCTGAACAAGTTCTGAAACTCGCTCTAAAAAACTTTAGGGCCACGCTAGGACAGCGGTTTGCTCCAGGCTGTGAAAGCAACATCTTGGTTCTTCCCAAGTTTTTTAGCCTTCAAGCAAATGTCCAGAAATGTGAGAAGAGTGTCAAGCCCAGCTGCTGGAGCACGTCACAAAAATCAGGGGCTCAGTCTCACCTGCGTGGTGGGTGAGCAAAACAGAAAAGCTGGGAAATCCCAGGACAGAAGGGAAAAACTCCAGAGCGAGCTTTTACCAGGCAGTCAGTGCTTTTTGTGTGCAGCACAGGGAGAGGAGGTGGGAGCTGTGGGATTAAAAATGGACAGATTTGGTGTGCCAGAGGACCTGCTATCAAATCCAGTGCTGTTCCTGCATTGACAGTGGTGCTGAATTCCACTTTGGCTCTCAGCTGGGACAGGAGGCTCAGATGGGGTGGGACATCATGCAGATATCACATCATGGATGTAGGGCGAGTCCCCATGGAGAGAAATGGGAAGGGGGAGCAATAGGAGCCCTGAACATTTGCACAGGGGGAGATCTGGAGCAAGATGAGAACCAGGGAGCATTTGGGTGACGGAATGAGATGAGCTTTCTAGGGGTTTTGTGGACAGTGTTTCTGGAGGGATGAAGTACAGGAATGGAGGAAATTAGATGAGCTGAGAATTTAACATCCATGGCTGTCTAAAGGTTTTATATCACATTTTCTGACTCTGATGAAGTGAAACAGTGGAACAAGAACAACTGCTGAATGTAAGAGAAATGTTGCTAAGATATCCAGAGGGACCTTTGTGTCCACCAGCGTTATTTTATTCTAATTCAGAAGAAAAAGTCACATTATAATTAAGCAGGAAAAAAAAATTATAAGAATTTGGATGAAAATAATATTGATAAAAGCAATCCAGGTGCTGTTCTGAGAAATGCAGATGAAGAGAGGATTTAAGTGGAAAAGGGAAGCAAAGTAAATAGAAAATATATCCCTGGTGAGCAAAGCCTGTTCCACCTTTTACAGTGCAAGGATGATAATAACAACAACGGTATGTGGTTTATTCAGATTTTGTAGCCTTTTGCCTCACACTCAAAAGAGAAATGGGAAGGGCTCAGGAAAATACAGAGAGGTGGGAAGGGTTCTGAAACAAAAAGCCTGCTCTTGCTTTCTGCAGCTTTCTGCCTCTCTCCTGAAGGAAAAAAAAGCTATAAAATCTCCATATTGTGGGTCTCTGCCAGCTCCTTCCCCTCCCTGTGCTTTCCCGAGCCCTTGCAGGAGGGGCAGTACCTGGTGAAGGCAGGCAGAGGAGCAGGAGGTGCTGTCACATGGCTCCGCACACGTTCTGACCCGCCGCACCCCGCTGCTCATTAATATGGCATTTTTAGGGTAGGATGGCTCCTGGCTGGCAGGTGACAAAATTGTTGGAGGTGCGTGCTGCAGCTGGAGCCAGGAATTGCAGGGGGACAGGTGGAGGTCTGTAAATAAGGACACTTGGAGCTTGTCTGTGCCATGCCAAAGCCGTTCCCAGCCAGCAGCCAGCTGAGCCCTTGGCCCTGCCCAGGGCACTGCTGCCTGTGCTGGGGCTGTCACCACGAGCCAAAGGAGGCAATCTGCTCAGCTTTCAAGGAATGAGTTCACAAAATATGTAAAAGCCCCAAAATTGGCCAGATTCTGGCTATTTGTACAAGTTCTCTGCGGTTCCCTACCCCCTCCACCTGCCTTGTCCCAGCACCCGTGGCACCTGCAGCAGCTCTCCTGCTTCCCGTGTCCGGCTCCTCAGCAGGACGGCACCCAAAGGACATTGGGGGCTGGAGGTGTCCAGGGAAGGGAATGGAGCTGGGAAGGGGCTGGAGCACCAGGAGCGGCTGAGGGAGCTGGGAAAGGGCTCAGCCTGGAGAAAAGCAGGCTCGGGGGGGACCTTGTGGCTCAAGTTGGAGGTTCAGGCTGGATATCAGGGAGACTTTCCTCACAAAAAGAATGAAGCACTGGCACAGGCTGCCCAGGGCAGTGGTGGAGTCCCCACCCCAAAAAGTGTGTGGATGTGATGGTCAGGTGCACGGGCTAGAGATGAACATGGCAGTGCGGGGTTGATGGTTGGACTCCATGATCCTGGAAGGCTTTTCCAACCTCTTAAGGTTCTGTGATTCCGTGATTCTAGGACCTGCTCCTAAATCTGCCCATTTGTAAAGATCAGATCAAGGCCTGATCTTAGGAGGAAAACCTCAGGGGTGTGGGATTTGTGCAGGGCACCGTGTGAATATCCTACACTCACACTCTTTTTCCAGAATCCAGTTTGCATTGATCTACCTCAGGCTTGGCTGCAAATCTCATTTTTCTGCTGTAACTCCTCTTAGGCCTTTCCTCTGCTCCCTGCATTAATATTGCTCCTTCACATTCTGGTGTTTTGGCATCTACCTTTGCAGACTCTTAAAAGTCAAGATTGCCTCATTGAGTTTGAAGGGCAGAAGAGCCCCACGCTGATTTTTCTTTGACATCTGCCTCGTGAAATCAGCTCTGTTGGTTTAATATGACTTATGGGCCATTTCAATTTGTTGGGACTCTGGTGGGTTTTTTTTTTCCCATTGATGTGGAGGATTGCAGGCCACACATGGCAATGAGGAGTTCGACCCAATCTGTGTAATAGGCTCAGGAGGTGGATTAGAGCAATATTATCAAACCATATCAATTTTTATGCAGGTCCATTAATGAAGTTCGTGTGCCTGCTCTGTTTATAGACACTGTTGTTTGGTGTGTCATAGATCATTTTCTGCATAACTGAAATGATTATTGCAGACATGCAATCAATGAAATGTTCTTCTTCCAATTGGCACACTTGATTTTCCTCGTGAAATTTTGCCCAAGCTTTAATAGGAATAAATTTCCAGTCCAGGCAGGCTCTGAGGACACCCAGTAAGGACACTGCAAAGGTCTGTCTTTTGCCAGCAGTCCCTCACTAGCAACAGTTCCTCAGGAAAGGAGCTGGGAATTCCAGTGGGTGTGGGTTTTGGACAAAGGCAAACGTGAGATGTGGATGTTGGAATAGCAGATTGGGCCAGGAGTGGAATAAATTTGCTGCATTTAGCGGCAGTGGCTGAGCACCAAACTTCAGGAAGGATGAGATCCAGTCAGGGGGAGTCCTGAGGCACAGGACAGGAGTCAAGCTTTAGAAACCATGACCCAGAAGGAAAGATTGAAGTAATTGTGGGGGTTAAGTTTAGAGGAGAAAAGACAGAAGGGAAACACGATGGTCCAGCCTCCCAGCACATCTGTGGCTGCTGAGCGGTTTCTTCCCCACAGCAGGGCAAAAAGCAGGTTGGTTTGGATGACAGCAAATTTAGATTAATAATACAGCTAAATTAGGCTGTACCTAGGATTTCTATTCGTTTGGAATACATGTTGGAATGGATTTTCTTGTATAATCTCTGTCTCTGGATGTTTTGAAGACCAAGGTCCATATATCCAAGAGGAATACAGCAGAGATACAGGGTTTGTAACCCTTCCTCAGTGTTTCCATGTTTCTTTTCCTGCAACTAATACACACCTCTTTTGATGCACAAAAATCACACATATTTTCACTTTTTTCTCCTCATTTTTGACATGCAGCTTCTCTTTGTGCTCTGTAAACTTTGCCCATTGATCGTTTCACTTAACATTCCCAGGGGGCTTTTCAGAAACTTTTTCTGGGAACAGGAGTTGTTCCGTCCAGATATTTGTGAATCACAAAGGATCCTGCAATGGTTTGGGTCAGAATGGACCTTAAAAATCATCTCCTTCCAACCCCTGCCATTGGCAGGGACACCTTCCATTAGTGGAAAGTAGCCACTAAACTGATGAAGAAGGAAGAAACTGTATTTCAGATTTTTGGAGGAAGGCTCGGGCCTGGTCTGTGCTGACCCTGTATCGTGGGTGCTACTACGATAAAATAATTCATAATTACACAAATAATAATGCAGGTTTATTGAAAACTCAATCATGTATAAATTTCCAGGTTTCTATCTTGAAGAAGAAGAGTTTTGCCTTGATAATAAAGTGAATTTCACCTGACAGTAAGAAGATCTCCTATGATGGCAGCAAACAATGTGTTGATCTCTCCTGGCTACTTACAGCTTGCTGAGCCTTTTGGAACCTCTTTTCAATATCTTTGGGTTTTTTTCACTGATTTTAGTTTCCTTTATCTGAGCACAAAAATAAAATATTCAGTTGTAATAACAAATCCTCTGATGGCATGAAAACCTTATTAAACAACTTCAATAACCTCTAGAAACATAAATGTAATATAGGAGAAACATTCCTTTACAAAAGTCGATTGGAGGTAGGGTTTTGATGCAATTTGTCAAATCCATCTTGTTTCTAAAGCGTGATGGAAGTTAATATTGATTGCCATTTGAAAGCCCAGCTTGTGGGCTTTGTTCCACTCAGCTGCCAGCATTGTCATTCCCGAGGTTTATTTTTCCTGTGCTCTCGGATCAGGGAGGCCACTGGAGCATGTTAGGGCTGGTAATAATACAGCAGCTGATAAACAAAAGCTGTGAATATCAGCACCGCAGAATGAAGTGGAATAAGAAAATCTCCCCCCGTGTCTGGGCTGTGAACGTATTAAGAGCACTAATCAAAATTTATTTTGAGAAAAACACCTGTAGTAACTGCAGCAATCTGCCTGAGGTATCAGTTCTTTCTCTCATCTGCCAATAACGAGTAATGTGTGGCAATTAGCTGATGTGAGATTTTGCCATTTGACTAACAGAATTATAAATTCCAGAATTAAAAAATTCATTATTACCTATCACTGATCTCCTCAAGTATGAAATTTCACCTTAATACTTTTAATTAAAAGGATTTATCTTTTGGCATGTCTGTGTTTTCCCAAAGTTCTCAGGTGCTTCTCCCTGGAAGTGTCCTCAATATGAAGTTCTAGGAGAAGGGAAATTATTCCAGACCTTTTTTTCTGTTGTTGTCACATCCCAGTGTCCCTGATTCCTGCAGAGCTGGAGCTCTGGTGCCTCAGACCCTTGGCTTTACAGGCAGAGGGACACAAGAGAAGCTTCCAGAGCAACATCTCACAAACTGCAGCCTCACACCGAACACGCTGTGCAGGCAGGAGGGCAACCACAGCCCAGAACTGCGGCTAAAATGCCACAGGGACACCAGATCCCAGATTTTGAGGTACTGCAACCCACAAGAAAAAAGGATGATGCTGAACCTGTGGACCTGCAGGAATGCAGGAACAGGGGTTCCTTCTTCTCTGCCCTGAGTGGAAAACCCCGAGCCTTCCCTTCATGGGTGAACCAAAGATTCCCAGATAAAAACATCTCTGCCCTGTGCTGTCAGATGTCTTGATGTACTCGACACTCTGCTACAAAGTGCTCAGAGTGCTGTCCTTCCCTGGAATTGCTGTTTTTCACGGGAAGGTTGCTCAGCTGGAAAATGCCTTGGCTGGCAGACCCTCAGGAGGTCACGCAGCGCATCATTGTCAGGCCGAGTTACAGCCTCAGCCTCCTGCCTCCCCAGAGCTGCTTTGAGGTTTTTTTCCCATCCATCAGGACAGTTTTCTCCCTATCCTGGTGAGACACAGAAGGGTGCAGTTGCCTGTGCAAGTGAAGGCTTTATTAGCACATCTGCTTTGCGCTGTCTGCTGATTGATGGGGCAAACAACCCCAAACTCCACACGAGTGCAAACTTTCTACAACTCCGCTGCCCTCGGAGAAGCATCACCCTAAAAGAGAAGCCTCCCAACATGATCTGTGTATGCATAAAGTGATTTATTCCAAAGGCACACTGTATTAGCAGTGCTTTCACCCATGTGCTCTTCCCCTGACAGAGACAAATTGCTATCTCAGCAGCTGGTCCTGCCAAGGCAATTTGCACTTGCTTTGCCAAGTGACGGGAAACTCCACTCTGTACCCTTGTCCCCCCTGAGTTGTCTTGTTAAAGCGTTTTTGGGCTGCAGGAGCTGATCTGCAGCAGTCAGCCGAGGCACTGGGATGATCAAAGGGCTGGGAAAGTAGTGAGGAATTTTCCTGCTGAAGGGAACTTTTAAACACCCCCCTCCCCATCATTTGCTCTGGATCCTTAATCCTATTTAAATAACAACATGTCAAACATGCCCAGTCATCAGCTAGCAGGTGTCCCTGCTGAGATTTCCAGCCTGAAGTTTTCCTGCCTCTCAGTGTAAGGATTTTTTTTCCAAATATTGACTTTTAGTTTTCAAGGTTACTGATGATGTGCTCAGGCACAGGAATTGTTCAGCCCCCATCAGGAAAAGAGGCACATTAAGAAGATGGATGCATTTATCAGGCAAATCATCTGGTGGGATATATACTTTTGGATTTTCCTGTAAGACCTTGTTTGAATAAATCCCTGCTTTTCTATAATTACCTGTGCAAACAACTCGTCTTTCAGCCCCTCAAAGAAGGAGCTCTAATTTATGATGTTTACACGGTGGTGTCTGTGTGCTGGCACCAAACAGGCTTCAATCTTCATCTCCCCCAAGAAAAAAAATCTTTTAAATAACACTGAGAAACCTACAGGATCAATTGTGTGACAGGGCCTAATGTTGCACTTCCAGCTCCAGGTAAGCCAATTACTGGAGGAACGGAAAAGGACGAACCTCAGGCAGCTCTGCTCCTTCCTTTTGCTGCTGGTGGGAGAAAGGAAAGGCAAAGCTGGATTTCTAGATCAGACAGGTGACCTGAGCTGGCTGCTTTGGATGTCACAGTGCTGGGGATTTCACACAATGCCACAACTTCTTTCAGGACACCTGTTTCACGATTTAATCACTCAGGGGCCTGCAATTCTATGGCTGAACTAAAAATAGATGCTGTGTTTGAGCCATTAGTCTTGCTCTGTATGTCCCAGGAGCAGCAGTACAACAGTGCTGTGAAAAACAATGGTGGTTTGGTTTTTTAAAAGAAAAAAAGAACAACTAAATTAGTGTAAAAAACCGCAACCCACCCACCCAACCAACCAAACAAAAAACCCCCCAAAACCAAAACAGAAAAACTTGTTTCCTTTGTGCACAGAGAATTTAAAAGTCTTCAAAAGTAAAAAATGGGGAGGGCCGAAAAGCAGTTAAATCAAAGACGTTTCTACAGCACTCTTAGGTGAAAAGCTGACTCTGTCAGAGTTCAAAATGCTTGGTAATCTTTTGTCTGAATATTTCACAATCATAAAAAGAAAGAACAAAGTACTCAACCTGTTCTCTTTTTTTCTTAAATTAGGCCCAGTATAACTATTAAATGTATTAACTGTTCTGTGCTAGTTTGTCAAATTATTCTCACACATTCTGGGTGCTGTTTTGGGTTTTTTTGATAGGTGTGGGTTTCTTTTTGCAGTGTTCACCACATCATCTCTGGCTGCCTGTCGTGTTTGTCATTCCGGACACGCCACCTTCTCCTCAGGGCCTTGCCTGCTCCCCGGCCAGCCAGCTGGAATGATTATAGCCAAAGATAATTAAAATAACAAATGGCAAACAGTGGAGAGCAAATAATGAGTATTGAACCCCTGTCTGTGCAGGTAGGGCCGTGTTTGCACACGGATACAGATATTGGGATAAATGGCTGTGGCCCAGGAGCTGTGTTTGCAGGAACTGGGAACAACGAGGGCGTTATGGGAGCTGCTGAATTCAGTGTTGTGGATTTGAGCAGGACAAATGCTGTGTCCGGGACACCTCAGGCTGGCTGTCCCAGCCCTTGTCCTGCAGATCCTTGCGTGGTCACTTTGCCTTGGGAATCAGTTGGAGCTCTGCCCGCTCCAGCAGGAACACAACCAGTTTTCGTAATAACGTTTAGTCGATGTCAGTCTTCATCTCCCAGGATTGCTTTTGTCAGCTGCTTCAATTAGATCCTCTTAATGTCTACATTAATAAATGCTATTTAGTGGGATAAAATTCTATTCGGATGGGGAAATGTATTCAGTGCTTCCATTTAGATGCAATTCCACTGCAGCTTTTTGATATCTGTAGGTACATTCATGTGATCAGAGAATTGCAGAAAAGCCTCTGAACATCCTGAGCTGGAAGGAGCCACAAGGAGAGAGTCCAGAGAAGGCACCAGGATGAGCAGAGGATGGAGCAGCTCTGCTGGGAGGAAAGGCTGGGAGAGCTGGGATTGTTCAGCCTGGAGAGGAGAAGATTTGGGGGGACCAAATTGGGACCGTCTAGGGCCTGAAGGAGCTGACAGGAAACATGGAGAGGGATGATTTACAAGGGATGGAGGGACAGGACCCAGGGAATGGCTTCCCACTGCCAGAGGGCAGGGATGGATGGAATGTTGGGAAGGAATTGTTCCCTGTTAGGGTGGGCAGGCCCTGGCACAGGGTGCCCAGAGCAGCTGGGGCTGCCCCTGGCTCCCTGGCAGTGCCCAAAGCCAGGTTGGACACTGGGGCTTGGAGCAGCCTGGGACAGTGGAAGGTGTCCCTGCCATGGCAGGTGTGGCACTGGATGATCTTTAAGGTCCCTTCCACCCCAAACATTCCATGATTCCCTGATTCAGGTATCCATGTGGGCTCATTGCTTGTGAAAATGAATACAATCTGGTAAACATTGAAAAATCAAGTCATTCACAGAGAAATAAAACTACTTTCTGAGATTCTGATAATGGTTTCCAAGTCGGGAGTCATGAAAGATTGACTTGTAGAAGAAATTTTTAATTCTATATGAATTCTCTTTTCGTGTTGGAGAGACCTGGCAGCCTCTTCTTAAGTATAAATGGATGTAACTTTCCAAAACTTCATTAATGTCTCACTGGTTATCAATAGCTGAGGTTTTATTAATGTATGGTGAATCGAAGTTTCACTTCCTGTGATCATCATAATCTCTGAAAGTGTTCAAAAAACTTGTGGATGAGGCACTTGGGGACATGGCTTAATATTAAACGTGGTAGCAGTGCTGGGTTGATTGCTGGTGATCCTAAAAATCTTTTCCTACCTTAATTATTCAGACAAAGAGAGAACTCCTGAACTCTGGGGTTGTCTCTTTCATGCTCATTCACTTATTTTGCAAATCCTGTGGTGCTCAAACCAAAATGTGCTGGTGACATTTCCATATTAAAATCAGCAGCGTGATGGCTGAAGGGGAAAATGTATAAATAGAAGAGCCAGGTTGTAAACCAGGGCTAAAGTGGGCGTGATGTCTGCTGCCTGCCTCACACCAGCACCTGGGGCAGGTCTGCCCCCTCTTCTAAACTGCAGAACTTGTTAAAAGTCTGTTAAGTAACCAAAAGTGATTTACATCAATAATCTGGCCCTCGTCTGACAGCTTTGGTATTGGATACATATTCATACCCTCCTTCAAAGCTGATCCCTCTCTGTTCTTCAGAGGGTGAGAGCCTCATTGCTAATCAGAACACTATTCCTACTTATAACTTGTAGCAAATGAATCTCAGCCAGTTGTTCAAATTGAAATTTTCAGCTGCCAGTCAAGACAGGTCAAATGGGAAATGAAAAAAATTAGTATCACTGACTAAAAAGAGCAAATATCTCTATGCATCCACCTGTGGTTCCATGTATTCTCTGCGATGTTAACTCCATGCAGATGGCGACCATTCACGTGGCTTTCCTATCTTAAGGACTTCTTTCAATTCAAAGGAAATAAATGCTTTTAAAATGCCATCCACTCACTTCAATTGACTCTGCCAGCAGGTTAAAATATTGCTAAAATGAATATTCCACTTCAGACTGGGATTTTTGATGACTAAAGTGACTCAACTCTGTCTGCAGCAACTGTCTCCACGGTTTCTCTGAGGGAAAAAAAAATCCCAACAAAGCAACCAACAGCCCTGGTATGGGGAGAAACCTCTGATTTATTGATCCAGCAGCAGGACCTGCAGGCCCTGAACACTGAGGGCACCACGTGCAAGATGCTTCCCAAACAGAAATAATGAGTAGCTCTTGTCCTAATGAATTTTGAGCTGATGACTCCACCAAAGGCTCAAGGAGAAATAGAAGCACAAAGGTCTGGGGGCTGCTGTAAGGGGCTGGAGGGGGGTTTTGGCAAAAGGAGGGATAGAAGGCTCTCTAGTCCCCCCCAGCACTACTTTTATTCAATAAACGCTGGGTTGCAGCCTCCAGGTGCTGCTAATGTGAGGCATTAAAAACAATTCCAGCTGCATGATAACCTCTGATATTCTGAAGCGGGTCATTTTATCTCACAGAAACACCTTCTCCAGCTCAGAGAATTATGGAGCACTTGCCCTTAAAGCCTTGGTAATTGCTGCAGGTAACACCTTGGATAACTCAGCCCTGGGTTTGCAGAGCTCCTAAATGTCCCTCGTGGGGTAATATAGGGAAGGGAGGTCACAGTGCCAGCGCAGGGACATTTATCTAACAAAGGCAGCCTTTGATACTGCACCTCATTTTTTGTCCTCACGCTGGAAGACAAGGACAAAGGATATGGGAAAATTACAACCTTTTTAGAGTTAATAGATGTAGGTGGCTCTCAGAGTACAAAATGCTTCACTAAAATCTGAAAGCTCCTCTGTTTGACACATTTTTACCTCTAAACATTGGGATTATCTGACTGAAATCAGTGAAGTCATTAATTTACGCTGGCAGACACAGGAATGCCAACAGAGATGGGATCAACCCTGTCACCAGGCAAGAGAGGATGCAAATGGCTCCTCTACATCCATTCAACTTTTTTCTAATTTTTGTTTCTTTCATCAATAACTCAATCTCTCTTCCTGTGTATCATTGCAACAAAAGCTTCTGGAGACAGACGTGCTGCCCTGAGTTATTCCCTGACTCTGGCTTTTCTGCTTTAATGCTGGAACCCTGAAAAAGCAGAAAAGGATTTTGACAATTGAAGTTGCAGGCGGGTTTGCTCTCAGTACCATTGTAATTTACTTGCTCAGATAAATGTCTTTTACACTTGGGTAATTTCTTTGCATTGTGTGTGTTATTCATAGTTGAGTGAAGTTGAAAATCCAAAAAGATGCTTTAACTTGGCTCTTTCTACTTGGAATTGCTTAAGAAATGTTTATGGGATTATTGTTTCGCCTCGCTTTTTACTCAGCCAGTCTCAGTTGGAGGAAAGAAGCAGTGTGTAACGAAAAAGGAAACAAAACCCTGCAACATATCCTGCAGCAAGCCAAGGCAGCTTTTTGGGGATGGGGACATTTGAGCAGGGCATGGAGTGGGCTGTGTTATGCTCTCTGATGGTGTTTCATGGGAATTCAGGGATGAGACAGCCCCAAGGACAGAACCACAGCGCTCAGGAACATTATATTTATAATTTATCAAGTGTTTAGGCAGAGCAGGTGGGCTGTGATTTCTGTGATAAGGTTTCTGCTGCACAACTTCTATCCTCGGACACTCACAGATTTCACACTCCCCACTCCTGTCCCTGCTCCTGCCCCGTTTGGGACCAGCACCAGGGACATCCCACACATCCCACTGCCCGTCCCACGCCAGAATCAACTCGTGAACTGGAGCTGGACAAGAGTGGCCAAGGTCTCAGGAATCTGAGTGATGCTTTCAGGGAAGGTTCACCCCATGACAGCAATTTATTACCTTTATCAATCATTTGGAAGAGAGGACTCAGCCGGTAGAGGGGAGAAAAAAAGATACATAAAGCAAAGAGTAAAGAGGCAAAGTTGATAAAAATGTAACCTTCATTTTTCAGTTGACTGAGCCACTGCAAACAATATGTATTTTAGCAGAGCCAGAGGAAAGGTCTTGCATTTTGTGAAATATCTTGCAGCAGACTTGACATCAGAGGAAATATTTACACCAATGGTGGGATTTTGTGTTTTTTTGTTTTTCTTTTTACTAGACATTTGATGGGATTTGAGGAAAGAAATTAATTCCGGGAAGTTTTGTGTCTTGTGCTCCTTGACCTCAAAGTCATCAAATCTTTTCCAAAAGCCTATGGTAGTGTTGTGAGAGGAGTCTTGGGCAGGTGAAGGAAAGCCGAGTGGAAAAAAGGTTCTTTCCTGTAAAGAAATAACCTAACAGAAACAAACCAGTCCTAAAAACCAAAGAGGTGAATTAATAGTATAAAATAACCTGAATAATGAGTCCATTCCTGTCTGTCTTCAGGTGATACCTACCTGCTGCTGCTTCTGACTTGACGCTCTGAACATCTTAGAAAATGGGCTCTGAAACTGTCATTTTTATTTTTTTTTAAACTTTTTTACTCTTTTAAAGGCACCTCTATGTAGCACATTGCAAGTAAGGCCCTGATGAAACAATCCCTTCCCTCAGCGTCATTTTTGCAACATGCCAGAGCTTTTTGAGGTTGCAAAACTTCCGTGAGAACATCTTAATTTTAAAAAAAAATGAAACTGCTTTTGTTTACTGTTGAAACCCAGTCCCCCTCTGCTCCTGTGCCCCACATCTTCTGCTTGGCAGTGTAACAAACTTTTTCTGAGCTTTCTAATTGGGCTTTTTACATCTGTCTGTGGCACCAAGTGATGGTACATGGACCACTTTTATCTGCAAAACATGATTTTCACAGCCACAGCTCCCAGTTCGGATATTTTTCATGTTTTGCTGTGTACATGCCATTGTTTTTACGGTTGTGCTGCAGCACTGGGAAACAGAACAGGGGAAAAGGAGGAGTTGGGAAAGTGAGGCTGGGGGTGAGGACGTGGGGACAAGAGAGATTCACGCAACAACTTCCCCCCAGGCTTGTGCTGGGGTTCGATGGAGCAGCCTGGGACAGTGGAAGGTGTCCCAGGTTGGATGTCCCAGGATGGAACTGGATGGGCTTTGAGGTCCCTCCCAACCCAACCCATTCCCAGATTCTCTGATCCACGATCAGTTCAGTGACTGCACCCATTAAATACTGGACTTTCCTGAACTCTGGCATATAAAACCCAGCCCTTTTTTCCTACTGAAGGTCGAATTAGTTTCAGCTTTAACTCCGTATTTTACTCAGCTTATGGAGTTATTCAGATCAGATTGTTATTTCTGTTAGTCATTTTAGGGATCTATCTATAGAACGGCTAGAACATGGGAATCCTTTGGTAGAGCCATAGATTTGCAGGGATTTAATGTTCCTAGCTGGTAAATACAGGAAAAAGAGCTCAGCCGAAATGTTCTTTTCCTCTGGCTGGCCCTGTGACCCTGCACACCTGCAAATATCCACATATATTTTAAGAAACCTGCTACTGCTAATTAAGTCAGGCTGCTTGACAACATTAACCTCCTGCATTATCCTTCCAACTCCTCCATCTTCAGGGCATTGTAACTGGGATTCTCCTAAAGAGGCTGTCCAGGGAATGGGCACGGCCCCGAGGCTGCCAGAGCTCCAGGAGCGTTTGGCCAGCGCTGCCAGGGATGGACAGGGTGGGGTTGTTGGGGGTCTGGGCAGGGCCAGGAGTTGGACTCGATGATCCTTGTGGGTCCTTCCAGCTCAGGATATTCTCTGATTCAATGAAATACAAGAAGACTCAGTCTTAAATCCAAACAGGATGTTGCAAAACAGCCTAAGGCATGACCAAACTCTGCTTCACGGTCAAAGCTGCTTATCTCTACTTTAGTTTCAGTCAAAGAAGCTGCTTTGCCACGGCAGCCCTGCTAAACGGCACAACCCCCTTTTGGTGTGAGGATGTATTTCAGTCAGAAAGCAATCAGGGGAAAATCTACTGCTTTGCAAATCTCCCCATAAATTTGAGAGCCCACTTACCTTGCAGGGAAGGGTTATTCCGCGGAGTGAGAGGGAACAGAGTCCCTGTAGTTGCCATCTCAGTTGAATTATATTTAACCTGGAGAATAAACCTGGCATAAGAGTTATGCTGCACCATTAAAGTGGAGTCGATGTGCCAGCCTCAAAATGACTGTAAGGTCACCCACAGCCTCCCACCAATTACTCTTGTGCTACCCCCAATAACCAGATTTTAGCTAAATCAAAGATACCTGCCCTGTTCCCAGACTTTTCCCAAAGACCTGGAAAGGCGAGCAATTTAGAACAGAGGGTTTAATGCAAACTCCGCAGATACCAATAGAAAAAATTGAAGCTGAGCAAAATCTGTCAAATGTAGCTTGGAGAGAGATGGTTTGCAAGGGCTTGGAGTGACAGGACACAGGGAATGGCTTCCCACTGCCAGAGGGCAGGGTGAGGTGAGATTTTGGGAAGAAATCATTCCCTGGGAGGGGGGGGTGACCCTGGTCCAGGGTGCCCAGAGCAGCTGTGGCTGCCCCTGGATCCCTGGAAGTGCCAGGTTGGACATTGGGGCTTGGAGCAGCCTGGGACTGTGGAAGGTGTCCCTACCCATGGCAGGGGGTGGCACTGGATGATCTTTAAGGTCCTTTCCATCCCAAATCATTCCGGGATTCCTTGATTCAGGTACCCATGCAGGCTCATTGCTGTGAAAATGAATATGATCAGGTAAACACTGAAAAATCAAATCATTCACAGAGAAATAAAAGTGCTCTCTGAGATTCTGATAATGGTTTCCAAGCTGCGAGTCAATGAAACGTTCACTTGTAGAAGAAATTTTTAGTTCCTATGTTTAATTCTCTTTCTGTGTTGGAAACACCTCCTGGCAGCCTCTTCTTAAGTGTAAATGGATGTAACTTTCCAAAACTTCATTAATGTCTCACTGGTTATCAATAGCTGAGGTTTTATTAATGTATGGTGAATTGAAGTTTCATTCCCTATGATTCAACCACTTTTTCCTCTTCCTTCTACTTTCAGCAGATGGATCATTAAAGGGTCCCCATAGCATAAACTTATTTAAAGATATTCCTGACTGCTTTGGCAATAGAAAGAGACTTGGAATTTAGTTTCTAAAAGTCAGTATCCCCTCATTTAATGTAATTACAAAACTACATAATTTTTAAAAATGAGACATTAACTCCACATTTATGGTATTTAATGCTCTCGGTGTGCAGATGGAATGCATGTAAATGTGAAATTTAAAAAATGGTATTTTAGAAACACTCTACTCCAGGACCTTCTGTACATGACTTAGGGGAATCGGCAGCAAATCCATTCAAGGCATGAGTTATGGATGATAAAAATCCAGGGAACTTGTCTAATAAATAATGGCACTAAAACCCTCTTCCACAGTTCATATTTCTAATGTGAAAATGTGCAGCCTGGCGTGACTGAAATGTAAATTGTGTGCCCTGAGATCTGTTCTCCTGGGGGAGGATGAGGGGATGGATCCTCCTTGGCCAGCCATGGGAGCGGAAGCCCAGTTTCCATCCCAGATCATCAAGCCCGACTTTTGACTCTATTTATGAGTGACCTGAAGTTTTGCCCTGTGTTTGTGAGATCCTACCTGTGGAAAATCCCTGCCTGGGGATGGTTTTTTGAGCCTGTCACCTTTTTGAGTGGCCTCAGAGCCACACCATCCTAACTGCTGGCACCAGGGATCCCTAACTGGGATCCACATGGATCCAACATCCCCTTCCAAGAGGAAAAGTAGCACAGAAATAAAACCCAAGAGGTCTATGCTGGGCTGTTTCTCTTCTCTGAATTTCAGTCATTTCTGCAGTTCCTGCTGTCCTGTAACAGAGAAAACTCCGTTTACTTAAGGTGATGCTTTAAAACTCACTCATCATCCTGGAGATTTGAGCTGGCCATTGGTATTTCTTGCAGTGAGAAAAGAGGTGGGCAGGAGTGACTCATATTCAATATCTATTTTAATATAATTCCAGATTTTGGCTTCTGACAGGTGCCTGAGCTGCAGAGGAAGGGTCATGAGTGACAGAGTCATATAAAGAGAGGGAAATGAGATGTCAGGCAAGTTAATGGGGCTCTTTGGATATTACAGCTCTCCTGGCTTGGGTCAACCCCCAGCAAAAGTGTTCTTGGAATCACAGAAAAACCATGCTTGATGAAACAGGTTAAATTGTAGGGAAAAAAAGGTTAAACAGGCTAAACTGTTGGGAAAAATCTTAAAGGCTCTATTTCCACCTCTATTGGCTTAGATGGTGTTGAAGGAAAGGGCAAGAGAAGCTACCACAGGCAGTTTACCTCCTAAATCCAAGCCAAGAATTACAGATTCATAATATTTTTCAAGCTAAAGCTATGTTTTTATACATTTTTTTTTAACCTAGGGCACTTTTCTTTCATTTTCTTGTAAATAGGATCAAAGCTTTCACTCAATCTCAAAGTGTCTTTTTTGTTTGGTTGTTGAATTATAAAAATCATATCCAAACCCAGAGAATTCTGACTTCAGTATTTGCAAAGCAGCTTAAATTTTATCCCCCTCTTTTCCTGTTTTGTCTTCATTGGAAACTGTAAAGATGTTGAGAAAAGGAACTTTCTTAATTAAATTATTCACAAAAAAGTGAGCAAGCCAGGACGTCAGACTTTCCACTAATAAGATGCTCCTTTTTTTCTTCCACATCATTAATATCCCTTTTGCTAAAGTTATTAAGATGAAAAATGCTTATCAATACCTTAGTTTTATAATCAGAAGCGCACTGATTTCTTATACACATAATTCCTTCTGACATCAGTCACCTTAATCTCGCATTGTTTGTGCTTCAGCAGGCTTTGACACTGCTGTAATTATCTCCTGCTGTTTAATAAAGCAGTTGTTTGGAAGGCAGAACTAAAGCCTAGCAGATGACCAGGAGACAAGAAAATTGGTGTGGGAATTGGCTCGGATTTGCATCCAATGGGAGCATGGGGCTGTTTACGTGGTCTGAGATTTGCCTCAGGTGCCCAGAGCAGCTGTGGCTGCCCCTGGATCTCTGGAAATGCCCAAGGCCAGGCTGGACACTGGGGCTTGGAGCAGCCTGGGACAGTGGGAGGTGTCCCTGCCATGGCAGGGGTGGCACTGGATGGGCTTTCAGGTCCCTTCCATCCCAAACCAGTCTGGATTCTATAATTCTATGAATTGCACTCTTCATATCTTGCGAAAGCCTTGCTGGGCCTCACTCAAGTGTTGTTGCTGTGAGAACCTTTTTCACCATCCAATTAATTAATTTGATTGTTCATGAAACTATTCCCTGCCCTCAAATTCCATGGAAAGCTGTGAACAGCTGTTATCCAGAGAGTCACAGAATCCCGGAATCCCAGACTGGTTTGGGTTGGAAGGGACCTTAAAGCCCATCTCATTGCACCCTCTGCCACGGGCAGGGACACCTTCCAGGTTCCTCAAACCCCATCCAACCTGTCCTGGCCAGGTTGAGTTCATTTTTCTCAGGGAAGCAGGGATTTGGAGGGTAATGTGCAGGATGATTCACATGCTGAAGATGGCCCTGTTAGCAACGCCACGGATGCTGATGCTGCTTTGGCTGCTGACAGTGATGAGTGGGGTGTTATATCTGATAAAGATTAGAGGCCTCAGAATCCAAACAAACCTCCTGAACAGGAATCCCATGATACCAAAACACCATTTACAAGCTCTGACAGCGAGATAATTGGTCTGGGTGTGGCTTCTACTTACTGGAATAAATGATGATAAATAGTGACTCTGGCTGGACTTTGACTGGGGAAAATGGAATGCTCGCAGATATATTTTTATATTATTTCTGCTGTCAGAAGTCTGGAGAAGGGAATGTCTGTGCCTTTTTGTGTGATCTGTGAACAGAACAGGGCTGGCTGTGCACAAGCCAACTACTGCACTGCTTCATTGTGACTCCCACCCTGTGCTCCTTCCTCCATCATTTCCTCTGTGGCTCATCCATAAAAGCCATGCCAGATCCATTCCTCCTTCTGCCATGGCCCACAGCCATTATTCTTGTCACCTGTGACTTTTCCATCACTTAAGAATTTTCTCTTGACCTGAAAATTGGATTGTCATCTCAAGATGGATCGTGAAAGGAGGAAACATTGCTCAATGAATCCATTCCTAACTCTCCTCCATGAAATAGTGGAAGTAATGTCAGGATATGTGATGTCCATCCATCACTGTCAAAGTGTCTCAGAAACCATCAGTTCCTGCTGCCCTTTCCTGCAGCCACCTCTACATGACCAAGCTACTCCAGGTGATGTAAAACACGCCCAGGGAAGGGGAAACTTGCTGGAAGAACAGAAAGCGGGACAAGAAGGACAGATTTCTTTTTCCTTTATCCTCCTGACAGTTTAGGCATTTCTTTTTGAGCCTCTCGGGTCCTTTTTGGGGGTCTGCAAGTAAGATGATGCTGGGAAAGTGATGGAGGAACACTTTTGATCAGCCCCATGTATGAGGAGGTCTCACTTTGTCCAGGGCCAGATGCAGTTTGGGAAGTTGGGCCGTATTACCTGAGTCCAGAATTGTGCATTAACCTTTGTATTTCAATTCACTTCTGCTACTGAGCAGCGCATGAAGCTGAGGATTTATGGGGAGAGTGTTGACATGGGTTTGAATTGAGGTTTTGGATTTCAACTACAGGAGTGGTCTTTAGCTCTAGGAGAAGCACTGCATTTATAAAATTAAAAGAAGAATAGAGAAGAAATAACCCCAGTTAACCTGCAGGCCTATTGCCTTTAAAACTGTGCCTTCTTTCACCACAAAAGGGGAGAGGTACATTTGTCAGTGCAGTGTTAAACATGAGATGCTGAGTTGCCAGGAGGAACATATTTGTTATGACAGGCAAGATGAAGTATCCACTGTCTTTTAACCAAGTAAATATTGCAGGACTGCTCATTAAAAATGCAGAGATCTGTCTTCATCACGGTTCCAAATTTCGAGGCGGTGAGCGACTCGAGAGTGGTTCAGCTGCCAGAGCCTGGATTAGGCAGTGTGGGTTTTCCCTCTGCAGCCTTTGCTACCCCATCACCATCACAGACAGAATGCTTGCAAACCAAAATGCAAACCAAAATGCAAATGAATGTTTGCAGTGAGAAGAATGTGGGTGGGAAAGTGGCTGCAGAAGGAGAGTGGAAAGGGAGAAAAGAAATATCCCACTTTTCCTGCTTTCAAGGGTAACTTGGATGTGATAGAAGTGATGCAGATTTTCAGATTCAAGCTCTCTAAAGTGACTAACACTAAAAGGGTATCTATTGAAACTGATGGTTCTAGGTGTCCACAAATATTCCTGGTGACTCTCACCCCTCTCCTGATGCTACAGGAGAGGAAATGGAGTTGGAGTGGAAATTAGAAATCCCTTCTTGAGGAGACCTGTCCAGCTAACTTTGCAGTTACTTCATCTTCTCCTTTTCCCCATTAAACCTCCCATTCCAACGCAAAGCCCACACTTCACCAGAGGAAAAGATGATTTCTCAGGGCCAGGTGAGGTGTTTTTTTTTAGCACTTGAATCCAGCTGAGTAACAAAGGGAAGAAGAACGCTCTCAAAGCCTTCAAATCATACATTTTGCAGGGCCCTTCAGCTGTCAGCACATGCTGACTGAGTTCACCCATCACAAACTCCTCATACCGTGGTACATTTGTTAAAATGAAAGGGGCCTTTTGCAGAATAAATCTCAAGGAATGTATTGCCATTAACTGCAACCATTGTTGGTGCCTGCAATTGAAAATCCTTCGGAATTTTCTTATTAAGGGAAGTGCTTCTGTGGCAGAGGACAGGGAGCAATTGTGGGCAGAATTTGTGTTGCTTCAGTCTGTTGGAAAGCACTGATAGACTTGAACTGAGGTCGATTGGGGGGAAACATCCCTGTGAAAACTTCTGTTAATTTTATAATAGCACGTTCCAGCAGCAAGGAAGGAAAGAATCCTTCGCTAATGTTTGTAATGTGGGTTATTTTCCTTGACTTGCTGCCTCAGATTAAGCTGACACATCCATCTGAAGCCATCTGTGACAGGCTTTTTATAAAGGAAACTATCCACATCTAAATGTTGGAATTTAAAAGGACAGCCAAACTTCATAAAAAACCCCAAAGTACAGGTAGATGCTTAGAAAAGGTAAAGGTATGACAGCATCTGAATACACCTTTTTATGCCTTTAGATTAAAAGTAAGATTAACTTCTCCAGCTAAATAGTCAAATATTTATATGCTGAGATAGGTAAGAATAATTCTAAATAACTCACATCTAATATCTAATTTTAATGCCTCTTTGTTCTGTACGGTGAATTCCAAATATCTTTTAAAAAAAACATCTCTATTGATCTCCCCAGGATCACAAGAAATGAGTCTTTTAAAGAACAGCTTTTAAGCAAGGTGAAAATACATACAAAGATCTTAAGGTTTTTGCATAAAGAATCCAGTTTCACCCAGCTCAGGGGTTTCTAGGCAAACCTCCCGCTTCCCACAAACTGATTTTAAACATAGAAAAAAACCAAAATAACAAATAAACAAACAGGGGGAGGGGTGTGTGTGTGTGCAAAAGATTACTATGCTGATTCCTTTCACGGCATCCTGAGCTTATTCCTGAGAGCAGAGCGTTGCAATTTTACTTTTGGAGAGCTGGGCAGGACTCACAGGGACAGTGGAGGCCGGACAAGATCTCTGCTGTGATTTAAGTGTCTGACTTAAAAAACCTTTGGATCTTCAGAGGGTCCAAACACGCAGGGGGCACTTGCTGGAAACAGCCAGAGCGTTTTTGTAAAGCCTGGGTGTTTTGGCATGCCGGGGTATTTTTTGAGGAGCTAAAAAAAAAAAATCTGTGCATCCTAATATTCCAAGTTCTCTCTTGGTGTGGGGAAGCAGCTAAAAAAAATCTGTGCATCCTAATATTCCAAGTTCTCTCTTGGTGTGGGGAAGCAGCTGGGGGATGTGATAGGGGAAACCTCTGCATGTGTTTTTCATCCTCAACAGAGAACACCAGCAGAGATGGCTCATCCTGCCCTGCCTCTGCCCTCCTTCAGAAAGAGAGAGCTTTAGGGTCAGGATTTCCCAGCTTTAGGGTCAGGATTTCCCAGCTTTAGGGTCAGGATTTCCCAGCTTTAGGGGCAGGATTTCCCAGCTTTAGGGTCAGGATTTTCCCGGTGCAGAGGTGGATGTTTCTGGGTCACCCAGCGGGGGGATCCCTGCCGTGGGAAGGCAGAGCTGGAGCGTGGAGCTGAGCCCAGCCCAGTGGGNATCTTCCAAGAATCAACATACAAAGGAGCTCCTCACATACCTAAAAGGCCATGTGTTTGTCAGAATAAGTATGAATATACATATTTACCTATGACTATGTAACAGGCTGATGCAATAAAAAATGTATATAAAGAGAGTGTCTCACCAGGGCCAGCGCGCTCTTGGCTTCGTGCCAAGGGTTGCCCAACGTTCCCTGGACGCTGTAATCCTTTTGCTCTATCCTTTGTCCCTTATTGTTATTCCCTATTAAAAACCTTTAAATTTAGCAGGAGACTGGACCTTGTTTTTAACAAGTGTGAAATCAGGGTTACCCGAGGTTTGTGTCTCTGGTTCAGCTGCGCAGCCACAGCTGGGAAAGGCACACCAGGATCCCTGTGTTGTCACCTCCTCCGCCTGACGGGCGGCCTGGGCAATGTCACAACACCCTGTTATTTTGTGAAGAGCACCGGGTGCCTGCAGAGGGAGAAATTGCTGGTTTACCTGGTGTTTAAGGCACATTAATAGCACAGTAACTTTGATTTCTTAAACTAAAGGCTGTATTCAAAAGCTGCTGTCTTCAGTGCCTTTGCAATTGAATTACGGTCCCCTACGCCGTAGTTTTGGATCTTAAATAATTCTCTTTTGTGATTGCTTGACAAGAATCAGATGTCCTCCCACCCCATGCTAGTGTCTACTGCATGTTTAATGTCTTTATCTGGTTCTTCTTGCATTAGTCTTCTGAGTGTTTGACAGGTATACATCCTGGGCTCTTTAGGTATATTTTTATTCATCTATTCATGGGCTCAGCGCAGGTTCTGATATCCATCAGTGCCATTGCCTGAAATTAAAGTTAAACTCTTTTCTCCCGCGGATTAGCACAAACAGATCGTGGTGATGATTTATTTAAACCCAGCTTTTCCCCTCAGCAGCACGAGCGCTGTCCTGCAGGGCTCAGATTCATCCAGCTGGCTGCAAACCCCAGAGCTTTGCTGTGTCACAGGATGGGAGTGTGGGTTGGGAAATGACCACACACAGAATCCCGCAGCCCTTACAACCTCCCCCGAGGATGATCTGAGTGCAGATATTGTCTGTCGGGTGTTTGGAACCATTCTTAGCACTGCTAGGGTATTGTCCATGTTGATATTTGGTGTGTGCCTTGTTTTTAGGACAAATTTCAGTTTCCTTTTCAAGGTTTCACAGCAGCCTCTGGGTTTTATGCTGTAGTTGCAGTGTTTTAGGATTTTCCTTTCTCTCTCATGGAGAATATAGATAAACTGTACTTTCTTAATCTCTGTGTTTTGTGTTAGAGGTGTACAAGCCATAACCAATAGGTCTTTGGGGGTGGATTGTCTTTGGCCAACAGACAATTGTTTATTACTGTGTATAAAAAGAACTTCTTGTAAATAAATCCTTCTTCTTCGCCATCTTGAAGCCTGTCTGCCTGACCTCTCTACCTGCTTCCACAAATCCCATGAACAACAGAAAAGCAAACCATATTATGCTGCTTTGGAGTTGGGAAATATGGACACAGCCCTTCACAACCATGAGATTGACTCAGGAGGAAGGAATATGTAAAAAATATTTTCATGGCTCCTGTTCCTGCTGTCTGCTGCTCATCTGCTCCTGCTGTGTGCAGAATTCCTGGTTTTCCAAGCACCAGGATTGCTCCCTGATGGGGCAGGGCCTCCTTGGCAGGGCAGGTGAAATTCAACTGTGCACCTTTGGGAAGGTTTTGGGCAGGGGGGAACAGAACAGGGCAAGTCAGGCAGGGAGCTGGTCCCTTCCTACTCGAGTTATTCTGTAAATTCAAGCACTATTCAGGGCTCAAGGCACAGCATGATGCCAAAGGAGAGCCAAAAATGGGATAGTAGATTTTATAGGAAGGTATAAACTTCTTTGATGCAGGAGCCAAATAACAAGGGGTGAGAAATATTCCTGTTTCACAGGCTTCACACTCCATATGGTAAATACATATATTGTCTGGATTCACTGGGAATGAACTCAGTGTTTGGCTCTGCAGAAAGTGTGGCTGCACTGGACATGCTAAAATAGGAATAAGAAATAAACACCAACATATTTGGGACTTGAAGTTTGTGTTGCATATGATGTGTGAAAATAAGTCAAAGCACATCTAATTAGTCAAATATTCATACACTGAGATAGGTAAGGCTAATTCTAAATAACTCATACCTAATATCTAATTTTAATGCCTCTTTGTTCTGTACGGTGAATTCCAAATATCTTTAAAAAATCTCTATTAATCTCCCCAGCATCACAAGGAATGAGTCTTTTAAAGAGCTGCTTTTAAGCGTGGTGAAAATACATACAAAGGAAACACTTTTGGCAAAGCTGTTGTTTCTGGCTGCAGCCTCAGCTTTCCAACGTAAAAAGTGATCTTTGATTTAGGGAATTTTGAGTGTTATATGCAGATTTCCATGCTTCAGCCATATCTATTAAGTATGTTCGGAACAGTTTTAGACGAAAACAAGAACTTTTTTGGCAGTTTTTGCTGTTGAGATGCATTTAGTGACAGAGTCTTACTCAGTGAGGAGTCTTATGTTTTTTCCCTCCCCTGGTGAAGCTCGTTTGATTGACACTGAGTAAAGACCAGGCTTTAAATTTGCACACTTGCCTCCACATATAGGAAATGCCAAATGACTTCAGAAAGGAAGGACAGTCAACTGAAAATAGAGAATCTATTCTTCCACTTTTTTGGAGGAGTTTGGGAGCAAAACTCCATGGTTAGAGCGGTACAAAATTATCCAAATTAGGATGTGAAATTGTTTTAGGGACTTTTTTGTTTGTATGGGATCTGGCAAATTAAAGGTGATGGCAGATGCCTAATTCCAGGATAAATTAGATCAGTTTTGTTCTGCTGAGATTACTCAGCTATCGATTTATTTTACCTTATCTGGCTTATGCTGAATTTTCTCTACTACTACAAGGAAAAAATTCTATTAACTTCTTAATTTTTGTTGAGACAGGTGGGTGTAAAAATTTTATGTTTTTTCTAGGGGTATAATGCTGTCCTAGAACCTGAAATTTTGTAGCAGTTTTACCAATCATCCAGGCACATCAGCTAAAATTCTAGCAATGGCTTTCCCCCTTTTTTTCCTGTATTTTGGGGGGTGCAGTGAAGATGCATTAGCTAAAACAAGCAAACAATATCTCTGAGAATAAACTCCTCCATTTTTCATTGGGAAAAAATGGCATATGTATCTTTTAATGAAAAGCGGGGGTTTTTAAAAGTTAACCGCATTTTCCTGTTTGAAATTTTGTTTTTTCCAATCCTAGTTTTCCATAGTTAAAATGTTCAATATTTCCCTTAATCCTCTTCATTTTTTTGCTATATTAAAAAAAAAAAAAAAAAAAAAAGCTGAGCAAAATCCTGTTCTCTGATTCATCTGGGACCTGAGTTTTGGGCTGATATTCCATTACTTTCCTGTCCTTTTGCAGGAATTGCCCCTCTCCCCTCACTCCTCATCACCCAGTGTGTGATGCTGTCCAAACCTTCTCGTAGGTTGTGGTACACCCAGGGTAATTCCAGAGGCATTTGTGGATTTATGGAGGACATCCTGACATCCCACAGCTTTATTTGTCTCAGTGACAGCCCCCCAGAGTGCTTTGCATCTGTTGAAAAGTCATCCCCAATTCTTTTCTCTTTCCCTTTTCTTCTTTGGAACGCAGAGGGACCAACTGGTTACTTGTATTCATGTTTTTTATCCTGAGATGATTGTGAGCAACACATCTTTTAAGAACATTTGTCCTCTTTAACAAACACCAGATTCTATTTAGATGATAATGAAATTCAGGCGAGTTCTACTGAGCATTGAATTGTTAGCATTTTGCATCCACTTTTATAATTGAATGTTGTACCAAGTTTACTGATATTTCCTTTTTTTTTCTTCTCTCATCTCTTGACTGTGCCTGTTTTGTCACTCCCCATCGTGGGGGAAGCAAGCTGCACACAGGGAGGGAATTGGATATTTGCATCGTGAGTTATTCTCGTAGAATAGAAAGGGAGCAAATGCCAGTCTGGGAGAAATTCAAAGGATGATTCAGGAAAGCAACAATTTTTTGTATCTTATTTTGCTGGCTTTGGCTGGGGCCGAGGTAGTTTTCCTCCCCAAGGCTGCCGTGGGGCTGTGTTTGGGATCTGTGCTGGGAGCTGTGCTGGAAGCACAGGGATGTGGAAGCTGTGCTGGAAGCACAGGGATGTGGAAGCAGCGTTGGAAACACAGGGATGTGGAAGCTGTGCTGGAAACACAGGGATGTGGAAGCACAGGGGATGTGGAAACACAGGGATGTGGAACAATGTTGAGAACACAGGGATGTGGAAGCAGTGTTGAAACACAGGGATGTGGAAGCAATGTTGAGAACACAGGGATGTGGAAGCAATGTTGAGAACACAGGGATGTGGAAGCACAGGGATGTGGAAGCAGGGTTGGAAACACAGGAATGTTGAGAACACAGGGATGTGGAAGCTGAGTTGAGAACACAGGGATGTGGAACAATGAGAACACAGGGATGTGGAAGCACCGGGATGTGAAGCAGTGTTGAAAACACAGGGATGTGGACGCACAGGGATGTGGAACAATGTTGAGAACACAGGGATGTGGAAGCACAGGGATGTGGAACAATGTTGAGAACACAGGGATGTGGAACAATGTTGAGAACACAGGGATGTGCTCATGCAGCCAAGGCCTTTCCTGCTGCTCAGCAGCGAAGGGGACACCAGGAACTGGCCGGGGACACAGGCAGGACAGGTGACCCCAAGTGATCCAAGGGATGCTCCCTAGGTTCAGAGTGATGGAGTTTATCTTTCCCAAGTCCCATTCCGTGGGATGGGCCTGCTCTCCTGAACGTGCCCCTGCCCATGGGAAGCAGGGAATGAATTCCCTGCCTTCCCTATGACCCTGTCTGATGGCAGCCTAGGAGTTTTCTCTCTTGTGCCCTCTGATTCTCTCCCCAGTCCCCCTGAAGGGGAGCGAGGGGCTGAGCTGCCCCTTTGTGCTCCACCCTGGCACTTCCTCCCGGAGCAGCCGGGATGCTGCTTTTGGGATTAGTTCCTGCAGCACAGGGAGCACAGGGAGAGGCTGAGCAGGGAGCTTAAAGAGCCTGAGGAGCTGCTCAAGAAGCTGGAGATTTCTGTGAGCACAACTTGCTGCACATCGAAGTGCGGGTGTGCACTCGAGTGTATCTATTATCTCAACTTTCCTCCTTCTCCTGACTGTTTCACAGAGCTATTGATCACTGGAAAATGGGCTGCTCTGACCACCTCCTCCTTCCTTTGACAAGGGTTTTGTGCTGCGGTGAGGGGTCCATGGCACTGAACATTTTCCATGGGACACATGTGACGTCTGCCCCTCTTCTCCCATGGCTCAGTCAAATGCACCCAGACAGCTGGATAAGTGTGGGATCGATAAGTCTGATTTAACTGCTTTAAATGCCCTCAATTCCTGCTCCTCTCCAGCTGAGCTCTCATGTGGAAAACCTCACAAGCACCAGGATTGCTCTGAAGCCCAGACACCTCTTTGCCTTCCCACATCTGGTTCGTTCCAGCGTGGCTCCACTGACTCTGTGAAGTTCCACTTGACTTCCACAAATAATTATGGAAAATTTCCATAAAAGTGAGATGGAAATGGGATCTCTGATAAGGAGCAGGAAAACAGCTTCAAGAGTCCCCAGGCTTGCAATCTGTGGCTGGTGACAATGATATTTCTATTGCCTTCCATGAACTTTGGTGGTTAAAAACAAGAATGGCTTCTGTTCTACAAAGACCTTGTTTACTCCAAGACATCTCAAATGCTAATGTGTTCCTACTTTTTTTCCCTTCAACATGACACTAAGTTTCCCCCCTTCTGTGTTATGTAATTTGATTACATGCAAACCTTGAATGTCATTTTCTAATCCTCGGTGGTTCATTTGAAAGCCTTGTAAAATAAAACTAATTGGTGTGTTCATTAAAATGTCAGAAATATTTTTGAGTTCAATTAGATACTGCAGTAGTTTTATCCAAAGTGTGCGTATAGTACAATAACCATGTCAGGAGGATGTAATTAACAGCAATTTAAATGAACAATTGTCTTAAATTTTTCTGGCTCTTCGTGCGTGATAACTTAATCAAACAGCAAAGTTCTTACAGACTTATCCATTTTAGAGAGAGGTGAAACACTATAAACTCATATTTAAAAAGTCAGATTGAAAGCTATAAAACTACTGAGCTACGGAAGACACATAAAAATGGACTGCAGAAATTCCTTCCTTTCACTGTCAGCACATTGCAGCCAGAGCCAGCCAGAAAATGGACAATTTTTGGCATGGTCACCAATTTTGAGGACTGAAAGGTCAGAATCCTGCAATCCCAGAGTGGTTTGAGTTGGAAGGGACCTTGAAGATCCAGAGCCACCCCCTGCCATGGCATGTGAATCATCCGGCACATTACCCTCCAAATCCCTGCTTCCCTGAGAAAAATGAACTCAACCTGGCCAGGACAGGTTGGATGGGGTTTGAGGAACCTGGAAGGTGTCCCTGCCCGTGGCAGAGGGTGCAATGAGATGGGCTTTAAGGTCCCTTCCAGCCCAAACCACTCTGGGATTCCAGGATTCTGTGACTCTCTGGATAACAGCTGTTCACAGCTTTCCATGGAATTTGAGGGCAGGGAATAGTATCATGAACAATCAAATTAATTAATTGGATGGTGAAAAAGGTTCTCACAGCAACAACACTTGAGTGAGGCCCAGCAAGGCTTTCTCAAGATATGAAGAGTGCAATTCATAGAATTATAGAATCCAGACTGGTTTGGGATGGAAGGGACCTCAAAGCCCATCCAGTGCCACCCCTGCCATGGCAGGGACACCTCCCACTGTCCCAGGCTGCTCCAAGCCCCAGTGTCCAACCTGGCTTTGGGCACTGCCAGGGATCCAGGGGCAGCCCCAGCTGCTCTGGGCACCTGTGCCAGGGCCTGCCCACCCCCATCTAAAACAATTTTTTCCCTATGTCTGGTCTGTTGCCCCTGATCCTGTCACTCCAGGCATTGCTAAAAAGTGCTTCATATAATCTTTTGAGTGTATTGAAGTGCCGCCATAAGGTCTCACCAAAGCCTTCTCCTCCCCAGGCTGCTCACCCCAACTCCCTCAGCCTGTCTCCAGCCCCCAGGGCATCCTTGTGTCCCCTGGGCATCTCAAAGTGCCTCTGCTTTGGGATGGGCGTGGGGAATTCCTTGGTCTGAGATTTTCTGAGTGAAGAAAACTTGCACTTGACACCGTCTGGGGACCCTGTGGTGGGACAGACATTTGGGTTTGAGCCACATTGCTCGTGGTTCATGGATAACGAGCTGGGCTCCCCTGGCCAACCTCACCCAGCCATTGAAACCTGGTTTGGTCACGTCTCAAAGCTCCAAACTGAAACAGCAGCTCCAGCTCTATCACAAAGTGTCACTGCGATGGGGACTTCGTGTTTTAAGAACTGTGCACCCTTGCTAACATCCTGTTGTCATTCTCCTGGGGTCACCCGAGCAGAATCCGCACGGCTCCGAGACAGGAGGAGGGCACCAGGCAAAAGGATGTGACTGTGAAGTACAAACCCCTGGACGAGTTTCACGCTTTCCCCTTTTCCTGGTGCCAGAGCACAAATAAAAGAGCAGCTCTGTGAAGTGTTCCTCAGCAGGATACAACAGAGGAGAGATTAAGCTGCTGCGGGCCACCTTTGTATTCGGCTGTGGTGTTTGTTGTCTCTTCTCCAAGCAATATTGGCTGTTCTGCGAGCTATAAAGGAATTTTCGGCTGCTTTGTCTTGCTGGCTTTCATTGCTGTTTTTTAATTAAAGCTTAAGGAATTAAATGAAGCAGGGATGCTGGGGTTGCGCAAGGATGAGAAAAGATCAGGCAATGAAATCCACTGAGGGGCAGTGGGGCACAGGCTGATTCTTGGATTATCATCCTCAATGATTGTTTTTTCCAGTTTAAAGAATAAACATCAACGCATTTTAAGCATCTGGGTCACGCTGACAATGAAAAACTATCTGGGAGAATTAGATCTGAAGCAGATTGGGAGCTACTTTATTAAGATTTTGGGTGTGATCTGCAGAAGATGCACCAGCACAAAGCTTCTTTCTGTGCTATCGTTTTGGGGAGGGAGAAATGAATAATCAAATGCTTAATAAGAGATCTCCCTGTTTGGAAGGGAACATCTATTGCATGAGGCATAACTCTCCCTAATACAGCAGTACATCTATTTATTAGGCACCAACATTTGTAACAGTGATTGTTTTGTTTACAGACGGTGGCCACATTGTGTAATTTAGCTGCAAGGTGCCATATTTAATTGAGGTGGGGGAGGAAATGAGGCTATCAGCCACGCTCCTAATATTTACAGACATGGAGCTCTACTTTTCCATTACTCTTGTAATGGATGCAGGTTTGAATTAATTTTTAGAACTGCCAGGAATAGCAGCATATTGGATTCTCTCGCTATTTTGTTTTATGTTCTGTGTCCCTGTAGTGTCTCTTGATTGCTACTCATTAGAAACCGGCTACGTTTGTGTTTACCAGAACAAAAAATATTCCTTTTTCTCACTGCACCTTGCAATCCAAACTTTGCCTTTGATTTTAAAAGATGCAAATTAAATATTTAAAAGTTTAAAAGACTGTATCTTCTACCGTTTTAAACAATGATGAGATTTTATGATGAGCTGGGAGGATTTTAAATGACATTTCTTGTGCCATAGGCAAGGGAACTGTGGTTATTCCTTCGCCTCATTTTCTTTTATGGGAATAATAATGTGTGTTTATCTGGGGATGAGCACCAGGGTTTTATTTCCATGGTGTGGTGGGATGATGAGTGCAGAGGTGAAGTGCTAGGCTGGCTTGGGAGAGCCATGGGCTGTTCCCAGGTCTGTGACAAAGCTGTGGGGTTGGTCTGACACCTCTGTGGGGTTTGGGTTTGAAGCTGCCCCTGTTTGTCCTACCAAGATGAAGATTCTGCTGGGGGACCCAGAGAAGTGCCCTGTCAATGACAATCCAATTTTGGGGTGAAACTCCCCACGTTTTTCCCGCCTTATGGGCTCACTCCCCGTCAGAGCTCAGCTGCTCTGCTTATGTGGGTGTCAATGGACACCTGTGTAAAAATGACAGCACTGGGACTTGTAAGCGCCCTTCAGGCAGCTGAATTTGATTCTGAAGGCTTCCTTTTAATAAATTTTGGTTTTGTTTCATTCTGAATTGCATTTTGAAGCCTTTGAGATGTGTTATCTTTGGACAACTGTATAGGATTTTGCAGAATATGCAGCAGCTTAGGCTGTACCGTAGAATCACAGAGTGGTTTGGGTTGGGAGAGACCCTAAATCCCACCCAGAGCCACCCCTGCCATGGCAGGGACACCTCCCACTGTCCCAGGCTGCTCCAAGCCCCAATGTCCAACCTGGTCTTGGGCACTGCCAGGGATCCAGGGGCAGCCCCAGCTGCTCTGGGCACCCTGTGCCAGGGCCTGCCCACCCTAACAGGGAGCAATTCCTTCCCAATATCCCAACTCACCCTGCCTTCCTCCAGCTTAAAGCCATTTTCCCTTGTCCTGATGCTCCATGCCCTCATCAAAAGTCCTTCTCCACCCTTTTTTAGGCTCCCTTTAGGCACTGGAAGCATCATGTATAAGCTTCAAATCAAAATGTTATTATAACATGGGAAGAGTGGAAAATCTGGGGGATCTCAGGAGCTCCTTGACATTTCCTGCCATTAGACCCCAAAGGGGGTTTGGATCTGCAGAATCTTGGGAGTAAAGTTTCTATCAGTGCATCCACACTTGAATCTCTTTCTACATCTCCAAGGCCTGGTGTCTGAGCAGGTATCCTTGAAAACAGCCCACTCAGAGTCACCAGGGAGCTGATCTGGACTTCATGGAAATGCTCAGATCCTCGGAGCAATTGCCTGAAATAAATCGTGTCTCATGCACAGCACTGTTGAACACGGGACTTCTATTCCCATCACATGGCTGGACAAAAACTATTTATTCCTGTAGCTGCCAGTTGCTTGTTTGGTAATCCAGCTAAAGCATAAGCTTTAATTAAGCCAAATTTCAAATTTACTGTGGAAAATAATGTGACATTGTCATATCCTAATTCTTTATTTGAGGCTGGAGAAGCTGAGTTGCTAAGAGACAGCATTTTTTTTTTCACAAAATGTTACTCCACTTCATAGTTTCCTAATTAATATTCGATGTCTGGTGTTTGTACAATGCCAATCTCAGCAGATCAGGCAGAGTCTGCTCACTGTGCAGAGAGGAAGGGGAGCGTGAGGGAGCTGCTCTGGAGGTGGCAGCAGAGTTGGGGAGCGATGTCCCCTGGCCCTGGACACCTCCAGCAGCTGGGGCTGCCCCTGAAGGCACAGACACACAGGAAAATCTCCCAGCTCTTTGTTTCCTTCTGACTTTCCCTGTCCTGCTCTGGAGTTTCCTGGTTGCTGAGCGGTTCCTTGGCACCGCTGACGGCAGCAGGGCCGTTCCCATCGATCTCCTGAGTCACCACTGCCTCTGTCTAAAGGCTCTTATTTATACCCAATGGCATCCATGAATACTCTGCTTGTCCCAGCTGATCCCCTCATTTTTCCCCCTGATGGCAGCCACTGAATCAGCTTCATTGCCCATTCCTTCGTGTGGCCTCCCAATGATTCACTCTGGAGACACACAGCGCACAAAGGCAGCTTCCAGGGGAATCTGTGGATGTCTTTCCATCGCCTGAGCAGCGGTGAAAGGCTTTATGGCCAGAATTCAGAGTGCAGCTGGTGGAGCAGCAATGCTGCGAGGGCATGTTCCCACTCTCAGGCATTTCTTTTCCTCCCTGGAGGCTTTTGCCTGCAGCCAGAGAAATATCTTCATTGCAGTTGAGAAATAATAAAATACCATTAACACTTATCACTGCCTGGGCATTGTGAAAGCCATTCTGAGCTGGCAGTGTAGTGCTGAATAGGACAAACAGGATGAGAGATGCTTTAATTAGTGTACAGGCAGTTAAGCTCAATAAGTCTGGGTTCAATGAAAAGGTTGCTGTAGTGCAGTGATGCTCATTCCACTTGCCCACATATTTTAAGAAAACAAACCTTTCTCGCTAATACTTGACGTGGCTTGAGTTTTAAAATCAACCTTTAAAAGTCAAATGTTTCTTTCTCCTGGACTCGGAGGTAGAAGGTAAAACCTTCTCTGCATGTGTTGTAGAGGACCATCTGTGTTTTAGATTTGATGAAAATAAACCTTACACTGAGGTCCATCCCTGAGGATCACATCAGAGAACAAGGATCACATCAGAATATCCCATATTTTGATTTGCTTTGCTTCATTTAAACTTTCACCCCAGAAAACCACGTAAGGACAAGTTCCCTATAATCTACTTTGTCTTTAATATGCATTTGCCTTGCCAGCTTAATTTGATACTTTCCTTATCATCTAAAGAATAATTTCTGTGGGGCAATTTCACCCTGTCACTTTTGGTAATTTTGTGACTTTTTGCTTTTATGTGTGCTGCTCTATTTTTTTTTCTTTAAGGCTCCTTGATCGCAATTTCCTCTTTATTTATCCCTCTGACACTATATTTGTCTTGCACTGACTTTTTGGCTGACAGCGAAAATGCAGAATGCTGCCCCAATACCTCTGCATTGCAAATCCCCAGGCAGCACCATCTTAAAATGCATCCATTGGTGGGTTTTGCACCTATTTCTACAGAGTCCGAGGGAAATCTGCGATGATTCCCAGGAGATTTGTCTGCCAGTGAATTAGCTGGACTGTGCTCTGGTGGGACATTCACGGTGTGTGTGGGTTCAGGGTGTTGTGTCCCTTTCCTTTTGGGCTGTTGCCTTTCATTCCTCATCCTCTTTGTTCCTTTCATTCTGAAATACGAGGTATTTAAAAACACAGTGACCATGCAGAATATATGGAATTATACTTGAAATCTGTCTGATTTCCAACCTTTTCCTGCTCCTTTTTCTTTCTTCCTTGGCCCCAGCAGCAGAATCCCAGAATATTCTGAGTTGACCCACAAGGATCACGGTGTCCAACTCTCCAGTGAATGGTCCATCCAGGGATAGAACCCACAACCCTGGGATTATCAGCACCATGCTCTAAACAAAGATTTTACAATTATTTTGAAGAATGCAGGTTTTTTTCCCCAAACCAGTGTTTAAAACTTTGAGAAAGATGCTATTTTCCTTAGTGGTGTGGTCACTGAAATTCATGTGAGGGGTATTATTTAGGGAGAGGGATTTTTCAGTCCCATACAAGGAACAACCAGCTCAACAGATGTTACGGCTTCTGTAGACCCACAGAAGAAAATCACCTCATGGAAAGCTCTGCAAAGCTCATCGAAAAGCTCCCTGAGCTGCTTTAGTCCTTTCACAGCCCCTGTCACAAGGCATTATCCAAGGGCAATTTCCCTCCTGGTTCCTGCAGCCTTTCCTCCTTCACTTCTTACCACAGAAACTGCAGCTGGTCAGCAAAGAGATAGGAGAGGCTGGGGCAAAATTAATGCTTTTTCATCACAGTAGGAGTGTTTTCTCCACGGAAAATCTGCTCTCCTGTTCTTCATATCCACATTGGGATGTGGCCAGTGCCTGAAGTTCCCTGCTGCTGGGGGGTGGTGTCAACCTGATCTTGTGGCCTTGAGCACAGAGGGCACAGGGGGATGGGAATGGGGCTGCAAACATCAACAGCTCTCCTGAGCTCCACACCTGGACACAACAAAAATGTCCTCAGCACATGTGACAAGAGTAATACAGATTTTTGAAATTTTTTTTTTGTAACAAATATCCTGCTAAACAGACCTCTCTTACAGGAGAGACTATTTGCAAGTCTAGCCACACACACTGAGCTTAGCTTGGAGAGAAGAGGGCTCTTCATGACTCACTCCTGCTATTATACTTCAAAATGGGAAGCTTTAACTCTTTAATTGATTTTGTCCTTTTAAATTGTTTTCTTTACCCTTTTCCTATTTTGCCTTCTCCTTCCCAAGATGTTATTTTTTCAGTGATGCTTCCTAAAGCAATGCCCAATTTACATGATGTAATGAAGTCTGAAAGGACAGCCGCCCCTGCTCTGGAGTTCAGAAAGCAGCAAATACAGAAACATTGCAATTTTCCCAATTTTCCCAGCTCACCAGACCCTCTGTTTGAAGTCAAGGAGAGCAGTGAGGCTGATGTCTGTTTTTGCCTATTCTGACTGTGAACATGTGACCCCCCCACCTGCAGTGCTTGTCTGGGTCTGGTGCTCCCAACATCAGAAGGACATGGAACAGCTGGAGGAATTCCAGAGGAGACCACAGAATTGTTGAGGGGATTCGAGCACCTTCCCTCTGGAGCCAGGCTGGG
>VZTX01021813.1:18702-45126 GCA_013400915.1 Pardalotus punctatus | reverse complement strand
CCAAAAAAAAAAAAAAAAAAAAAACAAAAAAAACCAAAAAAAAAAAAAAAAAAAAACCAAAAAAAAACCCAAAAAAAAAAAAAAAAAAAGAAGAAAGAAAGAAAAAAGGAGCAAATTCCTTCCTTTCAGAAGGAATTCAAAATCACATCCTCCCTTGCCCCTGGCGCTCTGGGAAGCCCTGGGTATGATTTACTCGGCGCAGGGGAAGGATTTATCAGTTCTTGGAACCGGTGTTTATGAATATTCCTAAAGAGGAAAATCAATCCCTTCTATCATAACATTGCCATTTTTCTAAATGATAGAACAAGCATTTTTATCCACCTCGTGCTGCCTGCTGGAGAATCGATAGGAATTACGAGCTTCTCCCTGGATTTACTCATGTCCTGGCATCAGCCCCTCCTGGCCCTGAAGCCAAGGCTGGGAAGGTGCTCGGAGACCTGGATTCGCTTCTTGCATCGCTCCCCCTTTTTCCTCCCTGTTTATCCCTCTTTTACCTCCTCGATTTTCCAGCCCAGTCTTCCCAGTCTCTTCCAAGTGAGGAGAAGAGACTCTGGGAAGCATCAGGAGGCTCCAACCAAGAGATGATTTCCCATCCCATCTGTGACAGCATGGATTAAACACCTGGAGACACAACCTATCTATGGAAAAAATTTTCCCGATCGTTTCTCTGACCGGTGAATCCAATTTAAACGAAATTTGGGATCCCTAGAACCTACCAAGCCCATTAAAAATTCCAAGCTTTCCATATTTTATTAAACATGATCCTGGGAGATATTTTTCCCTATTTTCTTATCACTAAAAAAACAAAAAAAATAATTCAGGGGGAAGCCATCACAGCACCTCTAAAATCCTCTCTCCTCTTTAGGGATCTGGTCTCACGTGTTTTCCCAGCTGATCCCTGTGCTGCTGGATATCCATCAATCCATCCTTGGGAAGATTATTCCCCTCTCCTGGGTGTCTCCCTGTTTAACGTTTTCCACTACATGCTCCTACTCCTGGAATGACACCCAGTGCCAGGAAGTTCCTTGTTGCTGCTCTGGCCCATCCTGCTCTGATTAACCGCTTGTTTTCCTTCCCCATGGAATTATCACCCCGTGTTCTGGAATCACTGAATCCCGGAATGGTTTGGGTTGGGATGGAAGGATCATCTCATTCCAACCCCCACAACTTCCACTATCCCAGGCTGCTCCGAGCCCTGTCCAGCCTGAGCTTGGACACTTCCAGGGATTCTTTTCCACACCTTTGTGTATCTCTTACACATTTCACACCAGGATATAAAAGAAATCCTCGGATTCAAGCAGGGATTAATCCAGGAAGAAATGCTCCCAATCCTCCCATGTTAATATTCAGTTTTTCTCTCCCCACCTCTATGTTTTTATAACCTTTGGAGCACCTTTTTCCCATTTCTTGGCTCTCCCGGTTCCCAGCTCTGCCTGGAGAGCCTGGCTTAGGGATGATCCACATCTCCCTCAGGATTTCTGTCCCCCCAAACCAGATCTATTCCCTCTCAAACCCAGACAATTCCCTTTGGATCCACCCAGGGTCACCTCCACGGGGAGAAGAGGAGAGTCCAAAGCCTCCAGCCCTGGGTTGAGCCACTTGGAATTTTTTTTTCCTTCTTGGCAGCCATGGATCTTTGCAATAAGGGCCGGCAGGGCAGCCATAAATCCCACTAAAGGTAAAAGTGATTGATTTTAGAAGACACTGTTTAAGAATTTGTTTTTCTAATGGATCCTAAAGTCCTGTCATCAATTTTGCCAAGCTCAGCGGTGCCAGGAGGCTGCTGCATCCTGGACGGAGAGGAGGAGGGGGATGCAGAAAAGAAGGAAAGATGGAGTGGGTAAAACAGGGATGGAGGAGGAGGAGGGGGGCTGCAAAAAAAGGAGTTCATCATCTGTCCCTTTCCAGCCGCAATATCCTAAAATGTGGATTATACCCGACCATAAATACTAATCCATTAGTTGCTCTTTCACACGCTCCTGGCTGGAATGCTGCTTCCATGAGAATCTATTTGAATATCAATGTGGCTCCATGTAAAACTGCTTCCCTTGGAGTTGTAGATGAAGGGCAGGCGTGGAGGGCCTGCGCTTTAGGGATAGGGCACCGTATCCAGGGAGGAATCAGGAGATAATTATTGAAATCCCTCCTCGCTCCCAAAGCTTCCTCAGAGCCAACCAAAAAGCTAAAAAAAAAAAAAATCAGGAAAAAAAAATAGGAACAAATCAGGCAGCGTCGCCTTGGTTTTTAATGGGACATTAAAAGAAAGTTCTCCGTTATTTTTAATTCCATCCAAGGATTGCATTGATTTGCCTCCTTCCCAAATTTAAGAAAGGCAAACAGAGCCAAGGAATGCATCCCAGGGAGCTGCACTTGGGGAAAGGAATTGCTCTAAATAAATTCCTCCCCCCAGGCTGTGGATGAGACTGGAAGCTTCTCAATAAAATTCCTGTGACCCTGATCCCATCCCTTCCCGCTGTCCCTTACAGGGATTGGTTTGGTTCTGTGGGGTCTGAAAACAGAGATGGACAAAAGTGACAAAATCCCAGAATCCTGAAGGAAAAACATCCTTGTTTATAGGGCATGGAGACCTTTGCTGCCTGAGCCAGTGCAAGGATCTGTGAATCACTTGGGAATTATCTATAAAACTGGGATTTGCGGCCAGTCATGAGTCGTTATCTCCATATTTTATAGAATCATAGAATGATGGAATGGTTTGGGTGGGAAGGGCCTTAAGGATCATCTCATTCCAACCCCCTGCCATGGACAGGGACGCCCCACACTATCCCAGGTTGCTCCAAGCCCCATCCAACCTGGCCTTGGACACTTCCAGGGATGGGGCAGCCACAGCTTCTCTGGGAATTCTATTCCAGGGCCTCACCACCCTCCCAGGGAAGAATTCCTTCCCAATATTCCATCTAACCCCGACATCTGGAAGTTTGAAGCCATCCCCCCTTGTCCTGTCACTCCAGGGCCTTGTCCAAAGTCTCTCTCCATCCTTCTTGCAGGATTCCCTCAGGTCCTGGAAGGTCACAATTAGGTCACCCCAAAGCTTCTCTTCTCCAGGTTGAGCATTCCCAACTCTCCCAGCCTTTCCTCAGAGATTTTCTCCATCCCTCTGATCATCTTGGTGCCTCCTCTGGCCTCATTCCCACAGCTCCATGTCCTTCCTGTGCTGGGGACCCCAGAGCTGGATGCGGCATTCCAGGTGGGATCTCACCAGAGGGGTTTGGAGGGGCGGAATCAGCTCATCCTCATCTGCATTAAAGAAAAATCGGGTGGGAAAAGCTGGGGATTTTCTGTGGCTGATGAAAACCACGCGGGGCCTCTTCCTGCTCCTTATGGACCAGGATGGATCTGCCTTTCCTGCCTTGGGAAATGATTTATGGATAAAAACTTGGATTTATTTGTCCCAGGAAGGTTTGGCCAAATCCCTGGAAGAGTTCAAGGCCAGGTTGGATGGGAATTGGAGCAACCTGGGATAATGGAAGCTGTCCCTGCCCACAACTGGAACAAAATGATCTTAAAGATCCCTTCCAACCCAAACCATTCCATGATTTTATGAACATGGACACAGATAAAACACAATTTCTTCCTAACCAGCATCAAGGCATCAAGAGGGAATGGGTGAAATCCTCATGGATTTTTCCGGACAGATCATTTTTTAAGCCTTTTGTGGAATCATGGAATGGTTTAGGTCAGAAAGGACTTTAAGGATCATCTCATTCCAAGCCTCCTGCCATGGAGGAGGTCAAGCAGTCAGGACCCTCAGAGCTATATCCATGTTCTTTCTCCTCTCCCTCCCACCATTTTCCAGCCCCTGCTCCATGCCTGGATTTCTGGTGGAATTCTCCTCATGGCCAAGTTTTAAGCCTTTCACAACAGGCCAGTGGCCCATTCCTAGATGAAGCAGATTTTGGCTTTCCAAGGATTTTTGGAGAGCAAGGGCTCAAGCAGCTCAGAAATTGTGTTGGGAGATTGGGGATTTGAGAATTTTGGGATTCAAATGGCAGTTCAGCTGAGCTCTGGAAAAGCCTGGAGAGGAGAAATATCCACAAAAAGCACAGGAGAATTTAAGGATTTTTAGGGATATGGGCCTCTGTTTTCCCACAGAAGATTTAAGGGCTTCTAGGGATCTGGGATCTTGTGTTTCCCCAGCAGACAGGAGATTAAATACAGCATTTATTTTCATGGGAATGTCACAAAATATTGGAAAGAAAGGAATTTTAGTGGCTGAAGGGTTCTGGGGAGCAGCAAAGATGTAAGAAAACCCAATTCCCTCCCTGGCAGCACCGGATGAGGATGCTGCTCCTGGCTCCGAGGCTGCTCCCAACTCAGACCCAGCCCTGCAAGGAATCTCCGGGAACAACAAGGATCTGATTCCTGGGCTCCGCTGCTGCGCCAGCTGCTCCCTTTTCCATGGATCTGATGGAGGCTGGGAAGGAGAACGGCCCCGCAGAGCCAAGCACGGAGCATTCCCCATTTCATCCCTGCATCCCTGCCCTGCTCCCTCCTCCCCGAGGATTGGCAGAGGCTCCTTCCCTCTCCACGCCTCATCCATCAAGCCGGATTTGCCCACCCCACATTCCCGGGCCTGTCAGTGTCCAGGGAAAACAATGATAAATAAACTGGCACTGGAGGAGTTTTCTCCCGCTGCTTGATTTATCTTTTATTTGCGTTGCAATCTCAGCCCCTTCTCCTCCCCCCCTGCGCCCCCATAAGTAACTCTTCTCCCTCTGCCTCGGGCTGTTTTCCTACCTGGAGCTCCAGCACGTGGATTTTTCCAGGTTTTTTATCATCCTGGCTGGATGAGGCTCCTGAGGAAAATCAGATGTACCCACAAAGCCACGGTGTGAGGTTAAAGAGGTGACATTGCAGGACCAGTTTTAAGTCCAGCCCTTCCTGGCTCCAAAGTGTCTTTCCAAGGGCAGAGCAGTCTCCAAGAAAGTTTTTGGAGGAATTTTGGTACAAAAAGAGCAAAACTCCAGGCGCCATGCCTGCCCGGATCTGTATCCGGGAGTGAGATTCCCTAATTGTCACCTGAACTAAGGAATTCTGTCACCTTGAACCTGTCCCCCTCAATGGTGGGAGAAGATTCCTGGGAAATTTTCTCAGCTCCTTGTTTATTCACTCGTTATAGGATCATGGAATCATAAAAAGGTTTGAGTTTGAAGGAATTTTTGAGAGTCATCCAGCTCCTTCCACTACCCCAGGTTGCTCCAAGCCCCATCCAACCTGGACTTGGACACTTCCAGGGATGGGGCAGCCACAGCTTCTCTGGGAATTCCATTCCAGGCTCTCCCCATCCTCACAGGGAAGAATTCTTTCCCGATATCCCACCTAACCCTGCCCTCTGGAAATGGGGTTTTTGAACACTCCCAAGGATGACGATTCCACCACTTCCCTGGGCAGCCCATTCCAGGGTTTGACCACTCTTCCAGCGAGGAAATCTTTCCCGATATCCAACCTGAACCTCCCCTGATGCAACTTGAGGCCGTTTGCCCTTGACCCACCACTATTTTCCTGGGAAAAGAGGAATGCCAGGAGCCATGGATGACTTTGTCACCTGTGCAGGGCAGTTACAGGTGAGTTTTCAGCCCCTCTGCCACCACAGCAGGGATCCAAAACCAGCCAGGAAAATCCTATGGGCGTTCCAGCCCTATGGATAGGTTGGAAGACAGCTCAGGCTGGAATTGCCCTGTTCTGTGCATGGATTTGGCAGCACTGGAATATGGGATTGGGACAACACCTCTAAGGCTCCTCATTTCCATCATCACCAGCCGGGCCAAGGCTGAATCCTTCGGTCTGAGACAGCAGCTGAGGAGAATTATTCACAAAATAATTCCTTTTTTAATTTTTTTTAGATTTGTTTTTGGTGGGAAATACATGTAATCATGGAAATTCACCGCAGGATTCACCCGTGGCCTGTTGAAGTCAGCGGGAGATCCTTCACTGCTTGGAAGTTTTAAGTTAAAACCTGGAAAAATCCCATCTGTGCTCTCCAAATTCTATCCCTGCGCCTGCCTGGTCTAGGAAAAATCCTATTTTCTGGATTCATCCTAATTTCCAGTTCTCCGGAGAGTTCACAGAATTCTTCTGGAAAGGCCTAGGAATGCTTCAGCCTCAATTAGTCTGCACTGAAGTCCGAGCTTTGCTGTCAGGTTTATCCCCATGCCTGGAAGTTTTCCAGGCCAGGTTGGATGGGGCTTGGAGCAACCTGGGATAGTGGGAGATGTCCCTGCCCCTGGCAGGAGGTGGAATGAGATGATCTTCAAGGTCCATCCCAACGCAAACCATTCCATGATTCCATGATTTGTTGTTTATCATCAAAGCAGGGCCACTTCACACCAAATATTAAAAACTCCTTGGCCGATATTCCGCACTTATTTGTCCAATATTCAGGAAACTTTGGTCAGGACGCTCCACAGGGCATCCAGCTGCCGAATTCTGGGCTGGAGCCACCGCTGCTGGGAGCCAGGCTTTGGAATGTTACCTGTGACATGGAATCACATCCTGCTCCAAGCTTCATTTTTCACGGCTTATCTGGGCTAGAGAGGGATTTAAAACATTCCTCATAATCACCCCCCTGACCATCTTGCTCATGGAAATCTCCATGAAAACCTTGGCTGTTATTAAGATGTTTCTTCTCGAGGAAGGCGCTTCCACAACACACGGAGCGATAAAAATCTATGGAATGTTTAATCAAATATTCCTCTCCTTTATTTGCCTCTCGATTGCTGGTTATTACATCATCTCCATCCTTCCCTTTTTTTTTTTTAAAGCGCCATAAAATTAAGTCTGGCTCTGGCAGTCTGGGAGTTTATGATTAATCAATTACTTAATCAATTACTTAGAGGAGTTATCTATTAAAAATCCAAATGTGACGCTCGCTGCACTTCCAATAAAACCTCATCCAGCCGGAGATTCCTGGGCTAATCCTTTCCTCCTTATTCCCAGTAATTGTGTTCAGAGGATCACAGGAGCCATTAAATAAACAGGGTGTGTTAAAATGTGTGCGGTTTAACGAGGAAAATGACTTAATTAATGATTGATGGGGCTGGAACAGATTAATTGAGGAGCCCTTTCCACCCATTTTCCTCAGCCTGATTCACGCCTTGCTTGGAAAATCAAGGCTGGTTTGGATGGGGCTTGGGGCAACCTGGAAGGCGATGGAACAGGGTGATCTTTAAGGATCCTTCCAATCCAGATCATTCCATGATTCCAGGATGATCTGTGACTCTGCAGAAGTGAGTTGGACCAAAAATAGCACGGGATGAGGATAAAACAGGGATATGGAATCTACACTGGGAGCATGAGAGCTCAGAACCTTGTTTTAGGGGAGGAGTGGGAGGTCGTGCTCACCTTCCCAGAAAACAAATCCCTCTTCCACAAGGTCGTGTCCAGGAGGGAATTCCAGCTGTTCCCACAGCCCATGGAGTCATCACCTCCAGGATCCCAAGGAGAGCTCACGATTGGAGTCGGCTGGATGTCATCCCATCCCAACCCCTGTTGTCAGCAGCACAGCAAGGAGCAGACAGGGCCTGGTGCCTTAATTAGCAAAGACAGCCCCAAATTAACGAGAGGGGCTGGAATTCCCCCCACTTCCCGCATTCTGACAGCACGGCAGGTGGGAAGGGCTGGGGCCTCTCTCCCAGGCACCGCATTCCCAATCCCGGTTCACGCAGCGGAGTTGTCACTTTGCAGAGCTCGTTCAGAGACACCGAGCAATTAAAATTCCCGTGGAATTCCCGTCCCCCTCGGAGCCTGACATCTCGGGAACGACAGGGACCGCGCTGCAGCTCCGTCCCCTGGCTCATCCCCGTCTTGGCCCGCGCAGGCAGCGCTCAGTGGGGCTCATTTGTTTGCATTTGCCTGGTGCCTTGACATGATGAAGTAAAAAGTTTTAATATTCCAGCTCCATGAATTTTTAATGCCTGGCTCCTGCTCCCGTGTCATTATTTGCCTGCGCTTCAGCACTTTCCGAGCGCGTCCGTTTGGATAATGTTCCCTTAAAGGGAAAAGGGAGTGGGGGGAGCCCGTACCTCTCTCCCCACAGTGACCATTAAATTCCACACCTGGTGTTCCACAGGTGCTGGAGATGCAAATTCCCCGCAGCCACCCTGCTTGGAGCCAAAGGAAAGGGAGAAATCCCAGTCTGGAGGTGGGAAATGAGATTCCGAAGAGATTAGGGAGAGGCCGTGACTGCTTTTTCCAGGTCTTCCTTAGCATTCCTCACATTCCTCCTGCCCCATGGCATGGGAAAGAGAGGATGAGGGTGATAAGGAGGAAGAAAGGGAGGGGAAAGAGGGTTTTGGAGGATTTTAGGATGAGGGGAAAATGGAACAGCACCAGGAGAAGGCACAGGTCAGAGCACAGCGCTGAGGTCTCTTCCTGCAGTCCCACTGACTGAGCTTGAGGAGTGGGAAAAATGGGATAGACGGGATAGATCAGGGGGAGAAATGAATGGATCTGTGCTGCATCCGGCAGGCAGGAGAGGAATGGGGTGGGTCCAGGAATTATAAAATAGTTTGGGTGGGAAAGGACTTCCAAGATCATGGAATTCCACCCCCCTGCCCCCACCATGGGGGCATTCCACTATCCCAGGGTGCTCCAAGCCCCATCCAACCTGGCCTGGAACAATTCCAGGGATGGAACAGCCACAGCTTCTCTGGGATTTCTATTCCAGACCTTCCCATCCTCCCAGGGAGGAATTTCTTCCCAATATCCCACCTAAACCACCCTGTTTCGGTGGGAAGCCAGGAATAATCTGGTTTTTTGAGCAGGTTTGTGTTGCAACATGAGACTGTGCTCAGGCCAGGTTCGGGGCTGGTAGAACCTAAAACCAGCTCCTGCAAAAACAAGCTGGGGAATTAACAAGGAATGGATGGAAAGAACATTGGAGGGGTGCATGGACAGATGGAAGGAGTCAGGGAGGATGGGTGGGTAGGATTACAGGGAGGTTTAAGCACTTGGAAATTTAAGATGGATTTTAATGTCCCAAATTATTCTGTGATGAGCCTAAACCCTCTCCTTTCCCTTAAACATTTGAGCTGCTTCAATTTAAACCTCCAAAAACAACACCTGACCCCAAATCAGGATCCTCCTCCCAGCCAGTGGTGGTCCCACAAGCCTCCCACTTATTTATCCCTTCAAAATTCCCATGGAAACTGTTGATGGGGGACCATAGAATCATCCAGGTTTGAAAAGACCGCGAGGATCATCGAGTCCAAGGTTCAGGAGACGTCACCTCTGCTCCCTAAACTTCCAGCTGGTTGAGCCAAACTGAGGTAAGAATGAATGGATCTGAAGGAGATCCGGGCAATGGATTTTTGATGGAAAAGCAGCTCCCACTTTAATCCCATCTTTAATTCATCTTTCTGACACGGTGGCTGAGAAAAGAGTCAAGAAGGTCAGGTCTAAAGTGCTGAAAATAGACCTGAGGCCTTTCCACATGGATTTTCAGAGCCTCTCTCTGCATCTGGAGAGCCCAGAATCTCCAGGATTCATCATGGGGATATAAATGGAATCAATCCCGTCGTGTGGTTGGAACAGGGAGCAGGGAACTCACGGAGTGCATTTCCCCTTCAGTTCCAGGCTTGGAAAAGGCCAAGTTGCCTTTCTTAATGCTGGATCTCGGCACCAATCAAACATTAAATGTTTTTAATGGGTTTTAGTGAGCTGGAGATGAGCTTTTAGAAGGGCTCCGGGTTTTTTGAGGGCAATTCATGGTTGGACCATGAGCTGATACTCACAACTCCTGTGGGAACAGGTGGAATCCGGAGTTCATGGGATAATTCCCACCATCCTTACCCAAAAACACGGGGTGTGGGCAAGATAAAAACACACGTGAGGACACATCAGAAACTCAAAAAATCAGTGAATTATGGGATGGTTTGGGTTTAAAGGGACCTTAAAGATTATCTAATTCCCACCCTTTTCCGTGGGCAGGGATACCTTCCACTAGACCAGGTTGCTCCAACCTGCATCCAGCCTGGCCTTGAAGGGGATGGAGCAGCCACAGCTTCTCTGGGAATTCCATTCCAAGACCTCACCACCCTCACAGGGAAGAATTTATTCCCAACGTCCCGTCTATCCCTGCACTCTGGAAGTTTGAAGCCATTCCCTGTGTCCTGTCACTCCAGGCACTCATCCAAAGTCCTTCTCCAGTTTTCTTGGAGCTCTTTTAGGTACTGGAAGGCCACAATAAGATCCCTCCAAAAACCTCTCTTTTCCAGGCTGAACATTCCCACTTCTCTCAGCCTTTCCTTGTAGGACAACAACAGAAAATCCAGGTTTCTGCCCCCCCTGCTGCTCTCCTTCAAACATTTGCTCTTGGAGTCTCAGAATTACGGAATTTTTGTTCCAAAATGTGTTGACACCTTGGACAAGCCAAGCACCACTACTCTGGAGCAGGAAAAGCTCTCCAGACTTTTTTTACAAACAGATCAAGCCACCCATTCCTCGGCTTTCCAACACAGCTCTCCCTACACCAACAACAGATTATTCCAGCAAGGAGCTGGATGTCCTTCAGGAGAGCTCCAGGCTTGGAAAACACAGCTCAGAAATACCAGGAGCCTTCATCTCCCTGCCATCCGAGCCCGAGGGAGCTGCTGTCGCTTCCTGGTCCTTTAAAAGCTGGAGACAGCTCCAAATCGGGATGCCCTTGGCTCGTGTGTGTGTCAGCAGTTTCCCGCTGTCACCAGCCCGGTCCCACGCAGGGTCTGGTCACACTGGCGGCAAACTGGGAATTACATTTCATCCCTCTCCCTCCTTTATCGCAGGGAGATAAGGAAAGCACAGGCTCCATTAGGGAACATTCTTAAGTTACCCCTGTCTTGGCTCTGGATGTGTAATCCAAGGAAAAGCAGGTGCTGGAGAGGAGCACGGCCAGGTGGCTTCTCCTTAAAGCCTGGGGATGAGCTAAGGATAGAGGAGGGAAAACAGGGAGGGGAGTTTTACCTCCAAGAGGGAATTAGCACCCTCTGAGTGCTGTTAAAGGATCCAACACAATCCATGGATCCAACACAATCCATGGATCCATGGGGAAAGGAGTCACAACCTCAGCACTGATCCCTCTCCCAGGAACCGGTATTAGCTCCCATTCCTGTTCTTAATTCCTAATCCTGTGGGGAAATAGGGAGGATGCCCTAAAGAGAGGTTTGAGCTGTGTGATCCAGATAAAAGAGGGATTTCTTTTGTTGGAGGAAATTTCTTCTCCTTGAACGTGGTTTGGATTTGCCGTTCCTAATTTTAAGGAATACAAAAGCCCACGTGCAGCTGAGTCGTCTGGATTCCCGGGATAGTCAGTGGAATACGGTCAGGGCTCCTCTGATCCAAGGAAGCACCAGCTCGGGGATGAGATCATCACATCCTGATGCCCACTGAGAACTCAAACCAAGGAGTTTAATTCATGGATTAGTCCCTCAATCCATATTAACGGATTGCGGAGCACCTAAAATTAGGGAATTTTAACTCCACACCTCAGAAAGAGGGGAAAGTGGTATCAGATCAGAGCTGGGAATGTCCTAGAGGCAATTCCCTGCTTTACCAAGAATTTGGAATTCAAAGTCTGGCATTTATGGATAATTGAGAGAATTGAACACTCCACTGCAAAACTATCCACACACCAGACAGCTTTTCCCAAGTCTGCTGCTTGTCCTGCTTGCATCCACAGAACTTCATCCCAGAGCCCTGTGAGGAATAAGAAGCTGCTGGGAATCTTCCATCCGGGAATTTGATTTCTCCGCTCTTTACCTTTGCAATTCCCACTTCATTAAAGCCATCAAAACCCTGGGAATGATCCAGTGGCCCTTCTTTAACAGACAGCGAGCAGCCTGTGATATTCCCATGAAGACATTTCCCACAAAGCCACCGCTTCCGCAGCGTTTCCACCCTTCGGATACTTCAGGAGCTGTCACATCACGTCTGGATCCCGGCTGTCCTGATTCAGCTCTTTTCCTCCTGCCCTTGGAAATCAATCCCTGCAGCCTTCAGTCATTTGTTCTCAGATGAACTCACTGCCGTCTGACAAAATCTGTCTGGGAAGGAGAAGGCCAGGAATGAGCACAACTTTCCATGTGCATTAACATCGGAGCTGCGTTATCCCTCCGGGATTTTGGATCTTTTTGCTGTTTGTTGTTTCCAGGAGGCTGTAGGAGGCGGATCTGCCTTGAAGTGGGAGCTGAGATTGGAAAAAAAAAAGGCAAACAGGGTTTTTCCCCAGATTTTAAGTCTGATTTTACACAATAAATATGCCTGGATTTTCCCCTTGTTCCCAAAGGGGGACCAGCACTGAACAACCCCAGCTGCACTTTGGAAATACATTCCCAAAATATCCATGGCATGGGTTTGGAATTCCATGATCTTGAAGGTCCCTTCCAAACCAAACCATTCCAGAATTCTGCAAACTCCGTGGTGGTAACGGCTGGTGGTTGGTCACAATTCCTCATTCCTGGGAAGCATTAGAGAAAGGGCTGATTATCCCAGGTTTTTCGGATATGTAGGATATGACGGTTTTCTGTGGATCTGAACTTGAGTTTATCAGGGAGACTCCATAAAAGACCTTACAGAATTCCAGATAAAGGAATAAATGTAGCCATTCCCATGTTCCTTGTGGTCACTCCACCATATCAACATTTCCCTTTTTCCGGTCACCAGGAATTTCACCTCCCTGCTATGACCTTTCAAACATCACAGAGAGTGGCCTGGCAGCAACATCAGCCAATCCCTTCAGGATTCTGGGATGCATCCCATCAGGTCCCACAGACTTATGAACATCCAGGTTCCTCAGGAATTTGTGACCTGATGTTCTTTTATGGTGGGAAGGATTTTGCTCCTCTCATGCCCACCTCGTTGCCCATCCTCAGGAGAGGTTTGGGAAGAGAAATTTCCATGAAAACTGTGGCAAAAAATGTTGATTATTTCATCTTCCATCCATTGTTACCGGTTTTCCAGTCTTGCTTCCCTTCTTTCAGGGGGGAACACTTCATTTGACGTTTTCCTGGGTGATATCCCTGTAGAAGTCATTATTCCCTGCATCCCTAGCCATGTTTGGCTCTGGCTGTGCCTTGGTTTTCCTGACCCCATCCCTACAAAACCAGGCAGCTTCCCAGTATTTCCTTCATCCAAGTTAGAATCCATGGATGATGTAGACCCTGCTCTGCTGACTCCACATCCAGCAGAAGGGTGTTAATGCCCCAAAAAGCTGGGAATTTAGGGGAAAACTCCTATCTCCACTAGAAAAGCCTCTTTTCCTGGGAGCCATATCCCTCTCTCCTTGGAAACGTGGGAAGGGACAATGAATTCATCAATCTGTCATTTAAGATTGTTCGCTTGACAGCTCCACGATGCATCTTCAAAAAAAAAAAAAACAAAACAAAAACCCAGAACATTAAGGGCTTGAATAATTTAAGTTCCTCTTAAATACAAATCCTTGGAGTGGTTTAAACATTGGGAAGGAGTTCAACGTGGACAGCGATTTAAAGGGAAGATGGATGAGCTCAATTTGGCTGCGCACTGCAGACCTGGAAGGCTGAGGACCTGACATCACTTTGCACGGAGAGTCTCCAGGGATGTCAGGATGAAACAGGGATTAGGGATGCAGGGATATTGACAGGATAAGTCCAGACTGGGTAAGGAGAGACTAAGAGGTGTTAGGATTAGTTTTGGTTCCTTCCTGAGCTAAAACATGTCCATGGAGAGACAAATCCCAGATTCCTCCGTGGGGGAAAAATTACTTTGTGGTTTTGTGGTTCAGGGAAACATCTCAGGGATAATTTGTTAAAATCAGGGAATAATTTAGGTTAGGAAAAACCACGAAGATCATCGAGTTCAGTTGTCACCCCAGCACTGCCAAGGCCACCACTGGATGATGTCCCCAAGTGCCACATCCACAGGGATGTTAAATCCCTTCAGGGATGGGGATTCCACCCCTGCCCAGGGCTGGACAGTTCTTTCAGGGAAGGAATTTTTCCTGATATCCAACAAAACCACCCCTGGTGCAGCTTGAGGTGCAACCCTCTCATCCTGTCCCTTATTCCCTGGAAGCAGAGTCCGAGCCTCACCTGGCTGCTCCCTCCTGTCAGGGAATTTTAGGGAGCCAGAAGTTCTCCCCTGAGCCTCCTTTTCTCCAGGATGAGCCCCCCCAGATCCCTCGGCCTCTCCTGGTGCTCCAGATCCTCCAAATGGGACAAGACAATCCATCAAAATTCCAGTTTTCTCTCCATTAACTCTAAAGAGAATTGAGGTCTTGAAGTTGTGCTCTTTAACCAAATTTATCATCGTTCACACATTCAAAAATGTGGTTGTACCTTAAGAGATTCCAAAGGGAAAGAGGATTTTGTCCCCTATGGCAGGAGCAGATTTTCCAGCTCACAGGCAGAGGTTTGGGATCATAAGATGGTGAAGGGGAAGAAGACGAAAAAATCAAGTCTGTGGTTTTCCCACAACATATACTTTAAAAAAAAAATTAAAATCAAGTAATTTCTGTAGTATGAAAACCACGTGGAAGTGCTCACAAGGAAAATCCATGCTGGAATCAATCAAAACACAGGATGTATTTGGGAGGGAATTTGTGGTTAGGAACAAAGGATTTCAAGCGTGTTCCTGAGGCCACGAAATCCTGCAGATCCCAGCATCTCCACCCCACGCATCCCAAATGACATCAAGAGACCTAAAACACTGTTCCGTTCCCATTCCCGCCTTAATTAAGACTGGAAAACTGATAAATCCGGAGCCAAGTCGTAAATTAGGATCTCAATCCCAGTTCACCGAAAGGTCTCAAGGATCCCCCAAAGGCTTTGTGGAGATGAAACGCCCCAACACCGAACCGATGTCACCTTCCCTAAACTTCATCCCTGAGGATTAAACCTGATCCTGCATTCCAGAGTCATCCCCAGCAATCGAGAGGCTGCTCCATCACTGACTGGAGATTAAATTATCCCCACATCCAATTCCTTTCCCCCCATTCCCAGCAGTTTCATTACTCTCCATAATCAGACAACAACTCCCATTCGTCCCGATCTCGCCTCCCGTATTTCTCCATCAAAATTGCAGGTGAAGCCACGTCCCTGGGAATTAATTTTGGTAAGACAATGTTTGGATGAACCATTCCTTTATTGACTTCTGTTTGCTGGATCAATTTGGAAATTTATGCTCCCTTGGGATGCTTACATTGACCTCGGTTTCATCCCAGGTCAATATTCCCTTCCCAGGTCAATAAATCTCCAAACTGACTGGAGCAGGAGTCAATAAAATCTGCATATTCGGATATTATCCGAAGGTTGGGAATGCACAATTTTGTGTCGGAGAGGTGAGGAAGCGCCAGAGACACCCAGAATTATTGGATGAGGGATTAAAATGGAATTCTTACTCAATACTTCTCCTTCCATCCATCTCCGGAGTCAGAGCTGCCAGCAGCAGAGAAAATCGTTGGTGGTGTAATTTATTTGGATCTAAACATGGGAATATTCCCGCATGGAGAGGCACCAGTGCTGGGAGAAAAGAGAAAATGGGGATTGCAAGCTCTGGCCCTAAGAAAATTCCAGGTGGGAAAGGTCAAAGAACAGCGTAAATGTGTGGAGCGTAAAGACCTCAAATAATCAGGGCAGCCTCAAAATATCCCATCAAAGGAAAAATTGATGCTGGGATGAAAAGAACACAAAGGAGCCACTTTGGAGGAGCTCATGGGAGGTTTAATCCAAGTCTGGGAAAGCATCAATCCGTCTGCATGGAAAACTGCTCCGTGAGCAATAACATCCCGCTCCTGGGTTCGTCGGAGATGGGAACTTCGGGCTGTGATTGAGAGACGGAGACAGACTGAGAGCTCAGACGGACAAAACCGGGAGCTGATGCAGCAAATGGATCCCGAAGAAAGCAAGAAAATTCCGTCCGGAGGCTCCAGGACCAGGATGCCTTTGTGGAGAGAGTCACTTATTGATGGACAGTCCCACAATTTCTGTTTTCTGTGGTTTCTTTCCTCCTGCTGGGATTTTTGGGAGTCTGGAATATCCATGTGGGTGTGGGTGTCCCTTTATTTTCCAACCTGCTCTTCCCCATCCCTTTCTGTCCACCCAGCCTTTATTCCATGAGCCCTCCAGACACTTACACTGCTCTGCGTTTTCACAGGTTTTTCAGGAATTTAATTATTTAGAGCCCTCTTTTCCTGTCACTCCTGATGAAACCTGGGAATTTGGTGTTTACAGGTGCTGGGAATGGCCAACAGGGGAATAAATCCATGCAAACAACCAGTTCCTGTCTGAGTCCTACACATTCTGCTGGGAATGAATCCCCTCCCTCCTTCTGGATATGCCAAGAATTCTCTTGAGTCACCACATGAAGTTGGACTTTGTCCCAAAAGCCCTGAAACCAAATTTTAAGAATTGTTCTTCTTCCCAGCCTTTCCTTTAAATCAGTGTTTTGTCTGGAAAAGTGTATCTGGAATGGGATTTCCCTCTGGCATTCCCCAAACCCTGGTGATGCCTGGATGGGCAATATTCACCTGGTTTGTTAAAAAGTGATCACATCTGGGTTTTTCCGGGAAATTTGTAGGAAAAAGCTCTTACCCAAGGAAATAGTGGCAGTACATAGATAGAAGAATAGGAATATTTGTCATTACAGAGAAATCCTGAAGGATTTTGAACCCCATTCCAAGACATCCCTTCAAATTATCCAGAGGCATCACTCGTGATATGTTGGCTGATGCTGCGGTCATATGGAACATATTCCTGGAATGAGGATGAGGGAGAACCAGGAGACTGTGGATCCATGGAAGAGGGATCAGAGGGATCCATGGAGCATGGCAGGATCAGTGTCAGGGTGCTGCAAATCCTGGTTTGGGAATTGCGCCATGCTGGGATCGGCTGCGCAAAGCTGAGGGTGGAATTCCCATCAGGGCAGGTAGAGAGGATAAAAACCACACCAACGTCCACAGAAAAGCTGGGAACAGGACTTGGGAAGTTCCTGGTTTTATATCCAGACCTCACAAACCTTCAAGCAACAGAATTCCCTCGGAGCCACGTGTTTTTCCCTTCCAACCAGGAGATCCAGGCTGTTTCCCAGGTGCTCTCCGTGCTGGAAATTGTTCCTGGTCTGATCCCTGCCTCCCTCATCCCTGGTGCTGCTGAGCTTCCATCCCAAGGACTTCTTTGGGATGCAGCCATCCCTGGATAAGGAACACAAGTGGATTTCAAGCAAGTCCTCTTCCCATTCCCTGGATGAGGAAGCCGAGCTGTTTCCCGTTGTCTTTTCCTCCACAGCTCCGGAGCAGGGTCCCAGATCCATCCACCAATCTTCCCTGCCTCAGGGCTTTCCTGACAGATCCAATGATCCACCAGCCCCGGCTTAATGGAATTGTAATTGCCAATTAAAAGCTGTCCGGTTAATTGCAGCATCTTGAAGGTTTGAGTGGGGGTAGGTGGGAGTTCCTGAAGTGTCTCCTCATGGAATGGATGGGGTCCTTCCAATCTGGGTGAATTTGGGAATTCCAGGTATCCTGGGAGCTTTGTTGGGGTTAAAATCCCACCCAGAATTCCCCTCGGGATTGTTCAAGGTAAGGAACAACTCAAAAAAAAGGAGAGGAGGGTGTGAAGGGGGATTGTTTGGGAGAAACAGAGAAGGAGCTATCCAATATTCCATCATTCCAGAGGGGGAATTTGATGGATACTTGGGGAAAGCCCTGCAGATTTGCTAATGCAAATAATGCTTTGCTCAGCAAGGTTTGATTGTTTATTTGTCCCATCAAGCCAAGGGACTTTTCAGCTTCAGGGAAAACAAAACACCTGAACAGAGGGAAGAAAATGGAATTTTTTTTCCTTTAAAAACAGAGGGGAAATTTTTTTTTTTTTTTTTTTTCTTCCAGGAACAAAGTTCTTTTGAACTCCTTGCAGAATGCCAGCCAATCTCCACACTTCCCTTGGAATCCCGATTTCTCTTTGTATTTCTACCTGTGTCAAGCAGGTGTTTGGCTGTCCAGCTCCACAGGGAATTTCCCATTTCCCCTCTCCCACCGTTGCCTGAATGAAACCGAACCCTTTCCTCAAATCCAAAATATTCTGTGGTGAAGGGTCTGGAGAGTGAGTCCCGTGAGGAGCAGCTGAGGGAGCTGGGAATATTTAACCTGGAGAAAAGAAGCTCAGGGGGGACCTTCTCGTTCTCCAAAATTCCCTGACAAGAGTGTGGAACCAGCTGGGGATTTGGATCTGCTCTCAGGGAACAACGGACAGGATGAGAGGAAATGGCCTCAAGCTGTGCCAGGGGAGGTTCAGGTTGGGCATCAGGAGGAATTTCTCCATGGAAAGAGAGGTCAGGCATTGGAATGGGCTGCCCAGGGAGGTGGTGGAGTCCCCACGCCTGGAGGTGTCCAAGGAATGTCTGGATGTGGCACTCAGTGCCCTGGTGTGGGGATCGGTCACAGGTTGGACTTGATAATCTCAGATAATCATTTTCCAACCTAAATGATCCCGTGATTCCCTGATTTATGGAGATATGGATAACTCGGACACACAGATCCTTACGGAGTCAGTCAGCATCCCACCATTTTGCCTTCCCTGCTTTCCTCCTTCCATGGGCTGTAAGCAACGAGGTCTCCTCGGATGAGGCTGGATGAGGAGTGCAGGTCCATTCCCATGGGGAAAGGTTTTTCACGTTGACCACTTGGAGTCCTTCCAGATCCATCGCTGCTTTCCCATGGGATCATCCTGAGTGCCTCCCCTCCAGCCCAGCCAGCCCAGGACCCTGCTGAGTGCACTTATCCTTCTCCGCTGCCAGGAGCATCCAGGATCTATAGCAGGAGGAAATGAACTCTTTGGCCGGGATTGGGAGACATCCATCTGCCGGAATGGCTCCGGACAAGCTGGGTCCGAGGGGCCCATTTATCAGGGGGATAATCCCATTTATCAGGGGAGATGGAGGGATGGAATGCTGTCAGGGGACAGGTCACCAGTGTGGGAATTTTCTTCCCTTGTTCCCAGTTTGTGTCTTCCCATTCCATTTTGCACAGGGCCCGCAGCAGTGGAATGGCAGTGGAATATTCTTCCAAGAAAAGGATCCTTCTTCCACTTCCCTGGTTTTATCCTGCTTTTCTCACCCCATCCCAGGAGAAGGGTATCCATAGCAAGCCACCAAGGAAGACTGAAGTCCTTCCAAAAGGCGGAATTTTTCTTCCCCTCAATATTCTTCTCCAGCTTTCCTCTGGACACCTCAATCTTCAGACATTGAGCTGAGCCATGAAGAGCTTCCCAGAATCCCAGAATCATTTTGGTTGGAAAAGACCTCCAAGTCCAACTCGTGACTGATCCCAAGCTTGTCACCCAGACCAGGGCACGGAGTGCCACATCCAGGCATTCCTTGGACATCTCCAGGGATGAGTACTCCACCACCTCCCTGGGCAACCCATTCCAATGTCTTATCGCCTTTTCCATGAAGAAATTCTTCCTGATCTCCAACCTGAACCTCTCCTGGCACAGTTTAAGACAAGGTCCCCCCATCATGTCCCTTGTTCCCTGGGAGCAGATCCCAACCCCTGCCTTTAATCTCGTTAAAGCAGGAAAACTCCACCCTCCTTCCAGAGCTTCCTTATGCATGATGACATCTCTGGGAAAAACTTGGACATTTCCCTCCTGAATCCACATCTTCTGATATGAATCCAAACACGTCCTAGGAAGGTTGGAGTTGCAAGGGACCATAAAGATCCTCTAATTCCCAAGTCCTTAAAAAGAAATCCATGGAAGTGGGGCCGGTTCCCTCTCTGAATGCTTTTTCCTTTGCCTGACAACTTATGGGGTTTTTGTTTGTTTTCCTTTTTCCTTTTTATAACTGGAATATCCCTTCCTGCAGCTTTCAGCCGTGGAGATCCCAAATGACATCGTGTCCATTTCCTGAGGGTTTTCCACCCCAAAACCAGGAGAAGGGAGATGTTTCTACCCTTAGGATTGCTGGTAAAACCTGCCTTTGCTTGGAGCAGTTTTCCCAATCTCTCCCCTTCCCTGATTAGCAGGATCCGAGACCCTGGGACAATTTTTGGGATTACACCATCCCAAGGTGCCAATCAATCCAACAGAGAGTCCTGACAACCCAACCAATGTCCCCCAGCCAATGCCTGAGTTTTCCAAATCATGAACCTACCGAAAAACCAGGATATTTTCCAAAAGAAAATAAATATTGAGCTTGTTTTTATTTTATTCCCTGACTTTGAGTCTGGATATTCCATATTTTAATATGTTTGTTCCCAATTAGGTCAATTAAACAGCTGGGTCTGGAACGCGAACGTTAAAAAATCATCAGGATTTAAAAAATTTACCAATAAACACAAAGAAGATTCTCCTGACATCCTAAATCACAGAGTTGTGGGACTGATTCCCAGAGGATGCTGTGGATTCGGTTCCAATAGGAAGCTGAGCACATCCTTGGAAAAGAGATCTGCTGGATGTTATTCCAAAGACCAGCGAGAGCAGGTTCAGGAAATTCCCTGAGGTAACAGCAGCTGGAGCTTGGGAGATTGTTAGGAGAGGTTTGGCCTCTCCACAGTTTTCCCATTAAAAGAGCTCCAGGACAGCACTGGAAAGAGGGCCCTGACCCTTTTTGCTCTGGTGAGATCCCACCTGGAATGCTGCATCCAGCTCTGGGATCCCGGCACAGGAGGGATGTGGGGTCCAGAGGAGGCACCAAGGTGATCAGAGGGATGGAGCAGCTCTGCTGGGAAGAAAGACTGGGAGAGCTGGGAATGTTCAACCTGGAGAAGAGAAGTTTTGGGGTGACCTAATTGTGACCTTCCAGGACCTGAGGGGATCCTGCAAGAAAGATGGAAAGAGACTTTGGACAAGGGATGGAGTGACAGGACAGGGGGGATGGCTTCAAACTTCCAGATGTCAGGGTTAGATGGAATATTGGGAAGGAATTCTTCCCTGGGAGGGTGGTGAGGCCCTGGAATAGAATTCCCAGAGAAGCTGTGGCTGCCCCATCCCTGGAAGTGTCCAAGGCTAGGTTGGATGGGACTTGGAGCAACCTGGCATCCCTGCCCATGGAAGGGGATGGAATGAGATGATCTTCAAGGTCCCTTCCCACCCGAACCATTCCATGATTTTGAGATTCTCTCTCATGAATCAGTGATGTTGTAAGGCCATGGAAAAATGTCAGGAATGACCACGTTGCCTTTGGCCCTTTGACGTCATTTCCTCATCCACTTAAAACTGGTTTTAACGGGAGTTTGAGCCCTTCGGATTCGGGAGTTGGGAATCTGAGTCAGCAGAGCAGAACTGCTTTAATCTCGTTAAAGCAAGAAAGCCCCAGCTCAAGGCATCCAAAGGGATTTGTTTCCCTTCTGTGTCAGCTCCAGCCAGGATCTCCTCTGCCTAATTCCCCTTTCCCAAAGTTTTTGGGGGATGACTGGATCAACGAGGCCGTAGGAAACGTTTGGTTTGTGGTGGTTTGGGAGTTTTAACTCTTTCCATCTCCCCCTCTTTTTGCAAATGGATCCTTGAATTCAAAGGATGATCCACAGGGAAAATTCCCAGGCTTTGGAATGCTCTCAGGCCCTGGTTCTGGTGGTGGGCCCTGAGTTCACATCATTCACATCACCTACAACTCCCTGCCTGCCTCCGAAATGGATCCTGGTTTTCCCTCTTTTTCCTCATCACCATCCCACATCCTTGCCAGCCTCACTCCAGGAAAAATCCCATGGGATGGCTTAAACCAGTGAATAAGGAATTGTTGTACCTTCTTAGGTGAGCATGGTGGGTAGAAAAGGAATATTCCCATGGAATGACCTATGGAATCCTATGGATAACCTCAGTGTTGCGTGCTGGGGAAGTCAAAAGGAGTGAGGAATGTTTGAAAGCTGGGTCTGGAACATCCATACAAACAAGATTAAACTTCCTGCAGGGCTCTCCTGGCTCCAGACAGGACACAGGGCTGTCCATACGGTGCTGTCCCAATCCCATAAACCCCCCTGGATTGAAGCAGCAGCTGCCTCGCCCGTGATCTCCCCAGAACATCCCACAGGGATCATCTCCGCCTTAAAAAAAATAATAAATCCTTCTTCCAGGCATTACATCCCCCAGAATCCCAGACATCCCTCCTGTTTGTCAGCACTGAACTGGAATACCTGGCTCCAAAGTCTTTTTGCCCTCGGTTAATTCCATATCTGAGGGAGCGGCTCAGGCAGGGAGCCAGCACATCCTGCTGCTTTTGGATCATAGGGAATGCTCCCAGAACCTTTGGATGACCTGGATCTGACGCTGGGTTGTCACTGTCTCCAAAAAAAGGGGACCCGGGTTTGGAGAGAAGTGTCTGGAGGGCACAGGGCTCATCAGAACGCGATAAAAGCTTGGATACAAACATCCCTGAGGATTCCAGCGATCCTGACCTGCTCCCTCTCTCCGTCTCGGGTCTGTGTCAGCTTTTTCTTTGTTGTTCCTTTAAGCAGCTTTTCCAACTGATGCTATTGAGGGGAGAAAAAAAAAAAAAAAAAGGGCTAAAAAAATCCCGGGAAAGGTTTTCAAGGCCCGTGGGGACCGGCCCAGAGCAGGCTGGACTGCTGTGGAATGAGGTGCCAGAGCATCCACGGAGAATTCCCTGTTCCCACATATCCAGCCCTGCCTTGTGTTCCCAGTCCCAGGCAGCGCCTGTCCCGAAATCCCTCCTTTCCCGGGATCCCATAGACCTGAACGGCCACATATGGACACTTCGCCATCCTATGGAATCTGCCAGGAGCCTCCACTCCCACACACACATCCCATAAGGAAAACTCACCCTAAATCCGCTCCTAACGGGAATCCGGCGGGTGAGGATCCCACCCCACATCCCACCGTCATCCAAGAGCCTTTCCCAGCCCTTCCACCCCCAAAATCCCTCTCCCTTCGTCCTCTTCCCGCGCAGCCACTAGACGGCAGATGAGGCTCGCGGAAAACTCTTCCCAAGCCGGGAAGAGCCCATTCCAGTCGATTGGGATCATTTGTCCCAGCTCTCCCAAGTCGATGGAGCTGACACTTGGCAGTCAAAGGCTCTGATTAAGATGCCACAGTTGAGTTAAAGCGCTCATTAAGATTTGATGAGTAATTGATCAGCACATCAACAGGGAAGCAGGGCTGGAAAGAGGCTGGGAACACCTGGAAAAAGCTCCACGGGCTCCATCCTTAAATAAAACTTAGGAGCGAGTTGGAATCTTAAAGGGATAATGTCAGGTTGGGAGGAGACGGGAGCGCTCCGGAGCCGCTGAGTGCAATAAACTTGATTTAATAGAAATGATGATTTAAAATTCCTGCTCCCTCGGCATTCCAGGGGCAGAGGGAGCGGGAGAGAGGGGGCTGGGCTGGAGCTGAGCCGGATCCCTTTATAGGGATGGGAAAGTGCTGACATTGATGGATTCGTTCCCGATTTTCTCCCGGCATAGCTGGGTGTCTCTCACCGGTCCAGAAGGGATATTTAGGAATGTGATGCTGATATCCAGCCTTTCCCTTTGCTTTTCGAATCATGGAATATTTCGTGGCTGGGACAAAAAAGGAAGAAGTGGCTGGAAATTGGGAGGACCTTGCTCCCTGATTCCATCAAAGCCACACTCGTAGAAACAGGGATTCACTGTCAGGAAAACACTTCCTTTTAAACTGTGCTGTCACGGGAAGGGAATTTAAGGAGATAAAATAAGCTTTTAGTAAAAATACACAATTTCTGTGGAGAAATCCTGATTTATTTTTTTTTTCCACACATCCTCACACCCTGGATAATAAACATGCACATGAAAACGTGGAATAAATCCCAAGCATCACAGGTAAAGGAAAATCTGTCCTAAATCTTTGTCTCTTCCTCATTTTTAAGGAAGGAAGGTGGGGAAAAAAATCCTACTCCACACCCTGCGCTGAAATAATAAAACTATCCCTGCCTTAGGAATAAATCCAGGTTTTCCCTCCCCAAAAAAGTCAAGTTCTGGGGTCTGACATTCCACTGTAATCAGATATTCCAAAGGATTTTGTGATCAGCATTCAAAGAACATCTTGATTTTGGGGCTCATTTTATTGAATCCATAGGATTTGGGGATTTCAGGTGACAATCCCGGGAAGAGCCATCGGATTTGTTCTGCCAAGGAGGGAAATAATGCCAGTGCCAATCGATTCCTGGGAATTGAGGCAGGGTCTGGCTCTTATTTTCCATTCCCTCAGCGGGTTTGGCTCCAGAGGACATCGGGATAACAGCACAGAGTGAGGGACAATCCCGAAGGTGCTCCCTTCCTTCAGCTCCAGGTTTTTCGTGCAGAATCCCAGATTTTATTTCCTTATGGAGTTCTGGCTTGGATTCTGACTGTGCCTCCCACATTCTCCTTGAGCCCTAGCAGGGATAACCAGTACATCTCTGGAAAACTCCTGGAATTTAGATAATACTAGGAAAAAAAAAGAAAACCACAAACCCTGACATCCCTTCTGAAGGAATATGAAAAGATTAAATTTTTTTTGCAAGGCAGGAAGACACCAAACCCCCTGGAATGTGTAGTCCTTTTACTTCCACCCAGGAATTTTGGTGTCCANAATATTAGGGAAAAAAAAAAAACAAAAAAACAACAAAAAAACCACAAACCCTGACATTCCTTCTGAAGGAATATGAAAAAATTAAAATTAATTTCTTTTTGCAAGGCAGGAAGACACCAAACCCCCCTGGAATGTGCAGTCCTTTTACTTCCACCCAGGAATTTTGGTGTCCAAGATTCCCAAGACAGCAACTATAGGATCCAAAAAACTGAGATTCCCAAGGAGCAGGGATGCATTTCTACCCGATTAACCCATTTAATGATCATTAATCACGTTTCCATGGGATTATTTTCCTATCCCTAAGTGCACATGGGAAAAAAAAACCCCTAAAAAAAAGGGGAGAGACCAGGAAAAACCCTCACAGAAACATGGAATTATTTTTGGAGCTGTTTTCCAAGTGTGCAGCCCATAATTTTGCTGAGAAATGACATTTTCCTCTGCCTGAAAATCCTGGCACCTGGAAATGGGGTTGGAATTTTGACACCAAAAATACACGGAAGAATTTGGGATTTATCCTCCAAACAAAATCCACCTGGAAAATAATCATCTGATGTTACGCTGGTTTAATTCAGTCAAATCGAAATATTCCATCTCCCAAGCAATGAAACACAGAAGGAATCTCGATTTCCCAATCCAATAAATTGCCAAATCCAATGTTCAAGTCTAAACACTGGGAAAAAACAGGCAAAGCAGCAGCGGGAAGTTTTCCCCCAGAATTACAAAATATTTTGCTGCGAGACACTTGGAACAATTCATTCCAATATTTTTAACCCCAGAAAAAAAACCCAAAAAAATCATACAATCAGTGTGATCCCAATTTTTTTTTTTTATTTTGGAAAAGGAGATGTTTTCCATTGAAAATTCCACTCTCCAAAAAAGTGTTGACCAGCATTTTGTGGGATTATCACAAATAACACGGAACTGGGGCTAAACTGCATCTTTCCTACTGCAAGATATTCCCAGGTTTTGCTCCAGGGAGGCGGAAACGGTACCTGAGAGGGATTTAGGGCATGGAGTGATGAAAGCCAGGCAAAAACTTGGGATCCGACTGAGGAGCAGCAGCAGGAAAAGCTGCTTAAAATAAAGGAACAGCTCCCAAATCCAAAATTACGGAGGAAAATGAATCCATGGGAAGGGGAAAGTGAGAGATTGCGCTGGGACAGATCTCCAGGGATTCTCCAGATGATCCAAAACCATGGATGAGCCAAAACCAAAGATCCCTGCCAGCTCCCAGCTGCAGAAATTCCCGGGATGCTCCCAACCCTGCCTCAGTTTCCCTGTTGCTCTTCATTTTCTGGATGCAAATTCCAGGGGTTGGAAAAGCGAAGGAAAGGAAACTGGGCTGAGAAAATGGAATTTCTGGCTCTCTGGAGAGGGGCCACAAGACAAAAATAAGTAGGAAAAAAGGGATTGTGCATGGATCTGGCAGTTCTGGCATGGGATCACCCAATTCACCAGGAAAAAAGGGGAAATTAGGGTAAAAATTGCCGGAAATCCCTGCAATCCCAAAATTTCCCATCCCATCTCGCTGACTGTTTTTTCTGCTGGCTGGGAAGGTAAAAACAAACACAGGCAGGAGGTCAGGGAAAGACAAGGAAAATCCCAGTATTCCAGAAGCTGAGTTGGAAGCTGAAAAGCTGAAGTTGATGGATTTAAGATGAAGGAAGGAAGGTTTTGGTGGAATATCGGGAAAAGTTCTTCCCTGTGAGGGTGGAGAGATCCTGGAATGGAATTCCCAGAGAAACTGTGGCTGCCCCATCCCTGGAAGTGTCCAAGGCCAGGTTGGAGCAACCTGGGATAGTGGGAGTTGTCCCTGCTCCCGACAGGAATAAAATGGTTTTGAATCCCTTTCCAACCCAAATCATTCCACAATTTTGTGATTTCTCCGGGATAAAAAAAAAAAAAAAAAAAAAAT
>VZTX01021813.1:1030-18618 GCA_013400915.1 Pardalotus punctatus | reverse complement strand
TTTTTTTTTTTTTTTTGACAGTATCACATCCCGAGGCAGGACAGATCCAGGGAATTTGGCAGAGCTCTGAGGGCTGGGCCTGGATTTCATCCCGCGTGCTCAGACACGGAGCATTCCCACCTCCGGCTGAATGCAGAGGTGGGAAAATAAATAAATTAACGGATGGATAAATAAATAAATATATTCTGATAAGCCAGCCCTTTGTTTTCCAGCCATCCCTGTTTATTCCACTGGAGGAAAATCGAAGAGAGAGGAAAAAAAAAAAGGATGAGTAGGGGCACAAAAAAAGGTTAAACGCTGACATATTTCATGTGAATATTTCTGGGATTTTCCTTCTTTCAGGGTTTTTCCTTCTTTTTGGGTCTTTTCTTTCCCATTAACTCCAGCCCTGCCAGCTCCAGTGGAAATTCCTCCTGTGGAAAGGTGAATTTGTGTTGTTTTCCTGGATTTTTTTGTGCCTGCACAGGAGCAGTTTTGATTCCCTGGAGGCCACCGGATCCTCCCTGCACCTGGGATGTCTCCGGGTGCCCTCCAAGGCCCTTGGATTCTCCTTCTTCTGTCCCAAATCCCTTTTTTTTTTTTTTTTTTAATTTGCAAACTTGGCAGAAAAATCATTCCCTTCCCTGTAATTCCCACCCCTTTTCCTGGATTCGGTAGAAATTTGGTTGCAGTAATTTTGGGATATTTCAGTGTCCTGGGGAAAAATGGGTTTAAAGACAGGGTGGGTCGGAATAAAATTACCCTTTCCATGGTTTCTCCTGGATTTTTAGGATACTTCATCATCACCTGGAAGGATAAAATGGCAACCGAGTCACTGCCCTGAACTCCACATGGATGTGGGATCATCCCAGATTCCTGCTGCTCTCCTGGAATGGGGTTTTCCAGCCATTCCAGCATTCCAGAGCTCCTCTACCAAGGAGCATCAGGCAGGAAGAGCCAAAAAAAAAACAAAAAAAAAAACCGGGAGAAAGGACCTTTAAAATTATAATTTAAAAAAGCCAATCTAATTATTTGAGGAATTTTTTTTAAAATCCATGGATTCTCCACCATTTAACAGCTCAAAATGGCCACAGCAATGTCCCCTCCTCACAAGAACATTCCTTTGGGATCAAGGGGATGGAGAGGGGATAAAATATCTCAGTTTGGTCCGTGCTGGGCATCGCATCCCAAATCCAGGCGAGCCCAGAGCAAGGCTGGACTCCTGCCTTTCCCACAGCAATCCAAGCCAAATGACAGAGCAAGGGCGGAGCTTTTCCCCCCGGATTCTCCTTGGACAGCAAAATGGCAGCTCCAAAGGCTGGTTCCTTTCCAGGATCCTTTGCATTTTCAAAGGGGACAAAACAACTTTTAGCACTCAGGGCTGGGAATTCCTACCTTTCCCAAAGCTGCTCTGCGGCAAAACTTCCCGTTCATATTCCCTGGAGTGGTTTAGGTTGGGAGGGACCTCTGGAAATTTCTGCTCCATTCCCCCTGGTCCTCCAAAAGGCCGCTTCGAGGAATTGTTTGTACTTTCAGGAATTACTTTGTACTCGTTTAAAAAATGGAATTTTCAGTTTAAAAAAAGAAATCGAGGGGATTTTTAGTTGTCGTTTTCTTGGGAAAAACTTTTCCAGTCCTGTTCTGTGATTTTGGCAGCATCCCAGTATTTTCAAGCATCTAAATATTATCCAGGTGAGAATTTCCATGAGCAACCGTCCTGGATGACTTTTCATCTTTAAGGGAATGGCTGGAGTTGTGTCACAGGAGATTTAGATTGGATATCAGGAAAAGGTTCTTCCTCCAGAGGGTGGCCGGGCACAGGAACAAGATCCTCAGGGAATTATCACAGCCCCAAGGCTGCCAGAGCTCAAGGAATGTTTGGAAAACACTCTCAGGCACATGGTGGGATTTTTGGGATGACCTGTGCAGGGTCTGGGGTTGGACTTGCTGATCCCTGTGGATCCCTTCCATGCGGGATATTTATGATTCCAGGATTCACACATTCATCTGTGTGATTCCCAATCTCCCTCAGACTTTTCTGGGAATCGTTTAGAAAATGACTTTGCATTTCTGCTCCCAAATAACGTTTTCTAATCCCGAAAGAAGTCCTGAGGATGTGCCTTAAGTGCATCCCTGCTGTGTTTACAAACACATCCGAGCACCACAGATCAGCCTCAGGAATGCTGGCGGATGCAAATTGGATAAACTCAGTCAATGAAGCCGGAGGGTTTCCCAGCAGCCCCAGGACCTGCATATTCCAATGCATATTTATCCAACTAATCTTCAAGATATTAGGGATAATCTTTGCTGTTTTCCTTTAATGAACGCCTGACACGCTCGCCTGGAAGCTGTTCCTGCAGGGACCACCGGAGAGAAGGAATCAGATATCCCAGCTCCAATCATTTATCACCATCAGATCAGGGACAGAGCTTTTTCCCAGGTCTCTTCCCTCAATAATTCCCAGCATGTTCGGTTGTTAACCTCACTTAGCCTCCAGCAGAGCCTGGGAGACCAAACCGGGAAGGTTCACTTGTTATTCCCCGGCTGCTCCATGTTGGGAATTTCAGGGCAGAGCGAGGTAAGGAGGGAGGGCAAAGAAGGATGGGGGAATCCTTAAAAATCTTGGCCGCGAACGGGGTTTTCCTTGAACTGTGTCACTCTCCCAGTGGCACCAAGCTCTGCTGAGTCAGGATCCAAGGAATTTCTCGCTTGTTATCAGCGCCCAAGCAAGGGCTGTGACTCCATTAGCTCTCCCAGGGTAAGGAAAAGGATGCCAGCAAAGGATGCTGCAGGAGTGGGAAGTTCTTGGAGCAAGGGATGCAGCCACGAACAGACAGAATTCCCAGCGAGGGGACTCTGCTCCCTCCAGCAGCCGGATTTTCCCCACACCCATCCTGATGTTCATCAAGAGGGTGTTTCCTTTCAGAGCACTTCCATCCAAGCCTGCATCCCACAGGGTTCCTAAAATCCCTGAGTTAGCAGGAGCCAGTGCCATGGACCTGACCGAATTCTGTGTCCATTTACTACTTAACAAAATTCCCCGTGCCAGCCCCTGCCTCCAACACATCCAAGTTAATTCCCTTCCTCATTTCCAGGCCCAAAGCCAAGGCACATCTTTGTTTTCCCTCCTATCCTTGGAGTATTTGGGTTGGGAAAGGCTGCAGGATGAGCACTGCAGCATCCTGAGCTTTCTTAACCCCACACCTGCATCACACTCCGGCTAAAAATATCCAGGAATATCCACAATATAATTCCATGGAAAAAAAAAATCCTCCATGGAAAAATCGACCTGCTGTGCTGAGTGAGTCAACACTTTCTTGCTGCTTTGGGGTTGCTTTCCTCCTTCCATCTGGGATGCTCAGTTATTCCTAATTTGTGGGACATGGGAATTCTTGAAGCCCCCAGACTGGGCCACACCCCCATTCCCTTGGCCTATCCCTGTTTTAGGGTGAATCCTAGCACAGGTTCTGCTCTGCATCCTGGATTCATCCCGTTATCCAGCTGGAAATCCAGTTGCCGGAAGCCAGCCCATCCCTCAGAAAGGCCAGTTTGGCAGACAAATGGGATAGGACTTCTTGGGATACTTCAGGTCACCTGTATGAGCATTCCTAGGTGTCCATCCCTGCTGTCACTTTGCAGGAGCCACCACCTCATGTTCTGCCTCAAACTGGAACCACAATGAAAATTCCCACCAAATCCAGTTGCTCCAGATCCACCCACACCAAACCCGCCCTCCCTGGGATTGCCATCCACATCCATCGTATTTTTGGGGTTGGAATGAACACCAGAAATATCAGTTTGGATACTAAGGGGGGTCTCGGAGGAGTTTGGACCACCAAGATTAGAAGGCACTGCAAATCCTCGGAGCAGCTCAATTGACAGGGAAGGGTCTTCAATGGATCTTGACAGCTTGTCCACCTTGTCACTGACAAGATGTGACTGACAGCTCTTTACTCTTTCCCGGGATTGGGTGGATATGGAGATTGAATTCCATATGTCTGGATTAAATTCCTTGGGATAACACGTCTTTTTCCTGTCATTTTTGTAGCAAAAACAGCATGGCCTGGAGGACCAGGAAAGGGGGCATCCCCCTGTTCTGGCATTGTGGAGGGACCCCAAATCCTGGGATCAGTTTTGAGCTCCTCATGATAATAAAGATGTTTATGGGCTGGAGCATGTCCAGGGATGGGAACAGAGCTGGGAAAGGGTCTGGAGCACCAGGAGAGGCTGAGGGAGCTGGGAGGGCTCAGCCTGGAGAAAAGGAGGCCCAGGAGGAACTTCTGGCTCTTCCCAACTCCCTGAGAGGAGGGTAGAGCCAGGTTGGGATCAGGCCCTGCTCCCAAGGAACAAGGGACAGGACAAGAGGGAATGGCCGCAAGCTTTGCCAGGAGAGGTTCAGGATGGACATCAGGATGAATTTCTTCATGGAAAGGGTGGTCAGGCATTGGAATGGGCCCAGGGAGGTGGCGGAGTCCTCATCCTTGGAAGTGTCCAAGGAAGGCCTGGATGTCACACTGGTCTGGTTGACAAGGTGGTGATGGGTCACAGGTTGGATCCGATGACCTTGGAGGTCTTTTCCAACTGGAATGATTCCATTCCATGACTGTATTCCATGATCTCCTGGGTAGAGACAACCAAGACCTGCACAGAGCCCTCCTGCTTTGCTCCTTGGGATGAGGAATCAGGATTCCAAAGGCCTGGGGGTCGGTGACCCTGGGCATGGCATGGAGGGCGTGGCAAAGACACTTTAATCCCTTGCAGGCATCCAAGTGTGCTGGTTTGTGACTTCCCAAAGACTCATCCATTCCATTTAAATCCCATTTTGAAGCGGATCCTGGTCGAGGCTCCCGTCTCACCTGCAAGATGGGTTCAAATCCTGCTTTGGATTCCCAGGTCAGCCCCCACCTGCGCCCCTGGGTTAATTGGAGTCCTTGGATGAAGGCATGCAATTCTATTTCTAGTCCAACAAAAGAAGAAATCCTCAGGAATCCATGAATGAGGAATTTCACTTGATAGGATGTTTTATCAAACAGCTGGAGATAAAGTCACTGTCCTCTCCAGCTGGGTGAGACACAATTCCCTCACCTCCTTTACTTTGAGTGTCTTCTGCCAAAATTAAATTGAATTTTCTCATTGTTCTCACTCCATGAAACCCTCTCAGGCCTCCACCTTTGGTTTTGAGGTGCCTTTCCCTCTCCTTTGTCCCTCTAAGGCTGGAATGTTCTGATCCGTGGGGATTTCCCCACTGCTTTCCATCATTTTTCCAACAGATTCACCACAGATTTTCCTCTGGGAACAGGATCTGGCAGGGAGGAACCCCAAAGAGTTAACACAGCTCCATGGTTATCCAGATCCCTCTCTGGGCGCAGCTCCCTTGGAGCCAGGAATCCTGCTGAGGTTTTCCGCAGGGCGACAGAGCCACTTAGTCCGCGCCGCCGTCGGGAACAGGGATGGGGCTGAAAGTGGATCCCCGCTTTCAGGTGACACCGAGGAGGCCAGATTGGGTTTCTCCTGTGGGAGGAGGGGGTGAGGAGCAGCCCAAGGAGAAGGTGGATCCGGAGGCCTGGGAGGGACAAGGTGGCATCCGGCACGGTCACCCAAACTCCAGCCGTTTGTTTGACCAATCGCTGGATGACCCCCCCAGCTGGAAAAGCGGGATGACCGAGGGTTAAATGATTTTCTGGGGTTCACCAGAGAAGGACAAAGCTGGCTCCACCTGGGTTTGAGCCAGCTCTTTGGTGGGACGCTCAGGAGGTGTCAAGCAGGAAGTGCTTCCCAGTGCTGGTGGAATGATCCAAAGTGGTGCAGCGCACAGAGAGAGGAATTCCAAAGGAAAACCCTTGGAAGCTTGCCGATGACACCGAGCTGGGTGGGATGTTGATCTCCTGGAGGGCAGGAGGGCTCTGCAGAGGGATCAGGACAGGCTGGATTGACAGGCCAAGGTCAGTGACATGAGGGACAACCAAGCCAGGGGCCAAGTCCTGCCCGTGGGTCACAAGAATTCCCTGCAGCTCTGAGTCCTGGGATGAGCAGCTGGAAATCTTCCCATCAGGAAAGAACCTGGAGGTGCTGGTTGACAGCAGCTGAACGTGAGCCCGGTGTGCCCAGGTGGCCAAGAAGGCCACAGGACCAGGGCAGTGATTGTGCCCCTGTCCCGGCACTGCTGGGGCACCTCCAATCCTGGAAGAACTTTTGGATCCCTCACAACATGAAGAAGGCCACAGGACTGGAGCGTGTCCAGGGAAGGGAAGGTGGGAGCTGAGGATGGGTCTGGAGTACCAGGAGCAGCTGAAGGAGCTGGGGGGCTCAGCCTGGAGAAAAGGAGGCTCAGGGGGGACCTTCTGGCTCTCCACAACTCCCTGACAGGAGAGGGGAGCCAGCTGGGAGCCAGGATCTGCTTCCAGGGAACAAGGAACAGGATAAGAGGAGCCAGCCTCAAGTTTCACCATGGGACGTTCAGGCTGGATATTGGGAAAATTCCTTCACAGGAAAGGCTGGAGTCGCCATCCCTGCAGATATTTGAAAGCCATGTGGATGTGACACTTGGGGACAATATTTGGTGGTGGCCTTGGCAGTGCTGGGGGAGGTTTGTACTCCATAATCCTGGAGGTCTTTTCCACCCTAAACAATCCCACGATTCTGAAGCATCTCCTGGCCAAGAGCTTTGGATTCAGACAAGGACTGGTTGCCCAACCACATTGGTTGTCCCCTCAAGGACACATTGGTGTCACACAGAGGCCACAGGGACAGGTCCATCTACACCCAAAACCCCCACCCAGGAGGTTCTCAGTGGTGAACATCGAGCCAGAGGAAGAACGGCCCAGCAGGCAAAGCGTTAAGAGAAACCACCCCATTCCAGAAGGAAAAGAGGGAGAGGAGACAGGAATCCAGCTGGACCTCTTCTCTATCCCCCTCTTTGATTTTATGGGCTCTGAAATGTTGCCCATCTGCCCTCGGTGGCCGCTGCTCTTTTTTAATTGGAAGGGACAGAGGGTATTGACGACCTATCAAAATTCATATCTCGGCAACATTTCATTCCCAGTGGCCTCAGCACTCTCCCTTTTCCCCCCTCCTTCCCAGATAAAGGAACTGTCACTTCGATAAACGGCCCCTAATGGTGGGCAGGGAAGGTGGGACAAAAAGCTTTCAGATCCTGCCGGAAAACTTCATCAGGAAAGCAAAGAAAAAAAAAAACAAAAAACCCCTCAACAGGCTTTTATTTTTTTAAATAACTGGGAGATTTCATTAATTGATTGACTATTAAGGCTAATATAATTTTGATGATGTTGCCTATCTTTTCTATCATTGATTTTAAGTCAGGGTCCCTTTCTCACCTTTTGGTTGTATTTTTGGGAATGGGGCATGTTGTTATTAAAATCCAATTGAATTTTCACTATCTTTGCACCATAAGCTGGAGGAGCCAAAAAGAAGGAGTGTTATTGGTATTTATTCAATTGAACATTAATTTCTGCTGTTTGGGCTCTTCCTTGTTTCACAGATAGCAAAAAAAAAAAAAAAAGAAAAAAAGTGCCCTTGCTGTTTATTCAATTGAATTTTCACTTTCTTTCCCCCCACATTAAGTGACTTCTGTAACGGGAGAATTTCTTAATCCAAGGGAAAACAAAGAAAAAGAGAAATCGGATCCAAAGGAAAGCTGACAGCAAACACGCAGAGGTCACCAGAAGGCAAAGAGCTCAGGCTTAATTTTCATTAATTAATTTATTGATGCCCAGGGTGGGGGCTCAGGCATGGGGTCCGGCTGGGCCACCTGAGAAACGGGCACAAGCCTTTGTCTGTGGTGTCACATCTGCAGGTGCCGAGACACCTGCGCTCCTGTCACCTCTGTGTCCCCACAGTCACAAACAAAAGGCCAGGTAAGAGCAGGTGACACACTCAGGTCACATCCAGGTGGCTCAGTGCTGTCCTCAGGAGCCCACGAGCAGGACAAGAGTGGACACCACACCTTCTCCATCCATCGAGGGTGCTGCGATGAGTTGGATTCCCAAAAACACCGCAGGTGTTGAAGTTCGTTCCCGCTCTCAGGCCAGACCGAGTCTGAGTTCTCCTGGACGGAAGTAAAATCCAGGCTGGATCTGGAGGCACAGAAAGGTCGTCCCCAGCCCGATCTCCAGCCGGGGTGACAATGGGGAGGCAGGAGCTCTCCTTGCCGCCGGGGCTGTCCCTGTGACACATCAGGATGGCGTTTTGCTGCCGCTGCAGCTTCGGGACCTTTGTTCCCTGCATCAGCAACTTCCCAGTTCCTGTCAGAGCAATCCAATCATCCTCGGCAGCAATTCCGGAGAAGATCGTTGGGTCGAGCCACTAAAGGTGAACGAGTCTTGTCACCAACCAACACCTCCAGTGCTGATCCCAATCCCCAGCCCAGCCACTCCATGCTTTGTCCCAGCTGGGCCTTGAGCCCTGTATTTCACAGTATCATGGAATATCCCGCGCTGGAAGGGACTCACAAAGACCTGAGTCCAACTCCTGACCCGGCACAGGACACCCAAAATATCCCAGCCTGTGCCTGAGAGCCAAAGGCTTCCTGAACTCTGCCAGCCTTGGGGTTGTGACCACTTCCCTGGGGAACTTCCAGGGACACTTCCACTGTTCCAGTGCCCAACCACCCTCTGGATGAAAAACCTTTTCCTAAAATCCCATCTAACCAAGTCCTAACCTTTATCTCATGCTGCAGCAGGGCTGTGAGTCCAGAAGGATGGATAATGCACGACTCGACAGCCATTGGATGTAGATTTTCTCCTTGGCCTCAGATTCCCTTTCTTGGTGTTCAGGTGGTGCAGAATATCCAGGAATTTTTGTTCCACACGTCCCACCTACGCCATAGGGAGACCAGACCTTTCCAGCACTGCCTGGCTCTGGTCCCACTTTGGCCATGGTGCTGCCCATGGACATTTATATCCCCCATATATCCCACCCTCCCTATATCCCATAAACCTGACAGTGGCAGATGTGGGAAAGACCCTCCAGTTCCCAAGTGTTTTCCATATCTCCAGCTGGGACAGGCTGCCCACCCGTGTCCCAAACTACATCCCCACTACAGTTTGGCCTCAGAGCTGTGCCAGGTCCATGGAGGCGTGGAACCTGGAAGAGGCTGGGAGAGATCAAGAGAGACCCAGGAGAAGCTGGATCTGCACCGTCAGGACTTCACTGACATCCCGAATTCTGGGATCAGTTTTGGACCCCTCACGACAAGAAAGACATTGAGGGGCTGAAATGCGTCCAGGGAAGGGAACAGAGCTGGGAATGGGTCTGGAGCACCGGGAGAGGCTGAGGGAGCTGAGGCGGCTCAGCCTGGAGGAAAGGAGGCTCAGGGAAACCTTCTGGCTCTGCACAATTCCTGACAGGAGGGTGGAGCCAGGTGGGGATCAGGCTCTGCTCCCAGGGAACAAGGGACAGGATGAGAGGAAACAGCCTCAAGCTTTGCCAGGAGAAGTTCAGGTGGATATCAGGAAAAAATTATTTATGGAAATGGTTGTCCAGCCATGGAACAGCTGCCCAGAGCAGTGGTGGAGTCACCATCCCTGGAGGGATTTGGAAGACATAAATATGGCACTTGGGGACATGGTTTAGTGGTGGCTTTGGCAGTGCTGGGTTAACGGCTGGATTCAATGATTTTAGAGGACTTTTCCAACCTAAAAAATCTAAAATCCCATGATTCTGTCTTCTTGCCTTAGAAGCACGATGTCACTTTTTGAAGCCTTGGAAACGTCCTTAGGAAAATCAGCACTTTTCCTTCTCAAACTTGGATTCAGGAACCAGCTCTTCCCACCAAACGCCAGGCAAGACGTTGCCATCGGCCATGGATTTCCTCCTACCCCCACGTGCCTCCAGGAGCTGCCTCAGGAGGAATAAATCCCACAATTAAAGCAGCATTAGGACATTAGGTTTTAAAACCCTCATCCTAGGAAATAATGTCCCCACGTTAGCGCGGAAAGCACCGGGGGCGTAAAACTTTTATTATTAAAATTAACATTTCAAACCTGCACCATGAAGTAATGGGGGAGGTGAGGGTGGATAAATCAGACACTTAAACCAGGAATGTAACATTAGCACTTGGAATTGTGACCAGGAAATAAAGTCAAGGTGAGGAGATGGATAAATCAGACGGCTCAGCTGGAGGTTCTTTGTGTTAACTTGGAATCCTTGAGAAAAAAAAAAGAAAAAAAAAAGGGAGGTGGGGAAATTTAACAGGGAGAAAGGAAATATGCAGGGCCTGATTCCAAACCAGGAGACACTCAGGAGAGGAATTACATGGTATAAAAGGAGATTAGGGATGTTCAGCTGGTTTGGAGGCTGCAGGGAATTTCTCTGGGCTGTGCTGAAAGAGGGGTAAGAGAGACTTCATGGCAGAGGTCCAGAAAAGCCGTTTTTTCCTGAATAAAGTTTCAAAGAAAGGGATTCGGGGAAGGAAGGAATGAGGGTATTTATGGGAAGCTCCAAATCCTTTTGCAAATCCAGAAGAATTCCTCGTCCGTGTTTTTGAGACACAAACAGAGACATTGGGGCAGCCGAAGTCCCCATGATCCTTCAACTGAGGGAGATTTTGGCATGTGGGGATGAGCAGCGCCCATGAACAGGGTGGGGTTGGATCAAATCCATCCTTTAGATCCATCTGGGGTAAAATCCAGCCTCTGGGAATTTCTGAGTGAGTGGTGTTGTGCCATAGCCCTGGCCATGGTTGAAATTTCTGCCAGGTGGTTATGGTGGGACTGAACTGACCCAGGCTGATCCCAAAGCTCCCCAGGAATAATGATTCCATATGAAAAATGCACTTTTCAGAGAGTGGGGGGGAAAAAAAAAGGAAAATAAGGAGTAAACTTGGGGTATCTGAGTGTTCCAAAAAGTGCAGGAAAGGTTCCACAGGTCACACCCAAGAGGGTTTTTTGCCTTCTCCCAGGAAAGCTCTTATTCCCTTTTTGTTGCCTTTCTCACACAATCCTGGCAAAATATCCAGAAAATATTTAGAGACCTAAAGAGGTGTCCAAGACCAGGCTGGAGAGGGCTCCTGGTCCAGTGGAATGTCCCCTGTCCATGGAGAGGGTTGGAATTAGAAGAGCTTTGAAGTCCCTTCCAACTCAAGCCATTCCATGATTCCATGATCTACTGGTTTCTCTGGATCCTTCCAAGATATTTTCCAAGCCCTGTCTCCCTCCAGTTCTGCCATTACCACCACGAGGGTGGACTTGGACACCAAAGGTTCTGAATTTCATTGAACTTGTGGGGGAATGCTCCCAAAAAGTCGCATTCCCTCAGGTTTGATTGCATGGATGGCTGAGCTCCAGGACTGGAGGAAAGGAGGACCTGGAGGAAAGGATTCATTCCATGGTGACAGGTGTCACCCTCACAGTGACAACCTCCACCTCCATGACCTCAGCCACGACCTATTTTCCCACCACGAGCCAGCAGGAAAAACTTCCAACATCATTCCACACTGCAGGATCCTTCCTTGCCAGTTCTCTGTGAAACTCAAGCCTTGTTCCTACTCAGAATTTCTCTAGGACCTTTCTCCATTTTTTCCCTACAATCCTTTCCAAAAAGAGGCAACACCAAACTGCTCTCACTGGCCTGGTTAAAACCATTGTGGGATGACCAAACTTCCCAGGGAAAGGCTGGAGACAGAAAATTATTCCTAGGGTTTATTCTCCTTTGTTGGATGGCTGAAGGGAGCCAAACCCCTGGCTAAAAACAATTGGGAATTCTTTTTCTGGGAGATGTGGTCTTTGGGGTTAACACAACGTGGTGCCAAGGTGTCCCCAACTCTTTGGATGCAGAGAAATGACGGGAAAGAGGGAAGGGAAAGGCAGGGTGGCAATGGGAATAGGATGGGATATGATGTCATCTTCCCGCCCCCAAGGGATCCCTGAATTATTAATGGGAACAGAAAGCCGTCCCTGCAACCCAAGCCGGGTCAGCTCTGATTTCATCTCTCGACAGCTCTGGCGCTCGGCTGCGCCGGCTGGCCCCACTTCCGGAAGGGAATGAGCCTTGCAGGGAGGAACGGCGGCACCGGGACGGGAATTCACATCCCCATGGCATCAGCCATGACCTCCAGCCACAGCCTCAGGCTCCCTTGGATGCTGGGTGGAAAAACGTGGATGATTTTTTCCCTCCTTGTCACCCACCAGGGTCTCTTGGCCTGGATGGATTCTCTTGGATACGTCCTGCAGGGTCAGGAGGAGCTGTCAGAGGTGCTGGAGACACAGTTAATCAGGGATACACAAGGAATTTTCTTTATCCCAATGATATCCAGCTATTTTTTGGTGAATTACATGCAATGAGCCATGTGGGTGCCAGCCCAGGGGCAGAAAACAGAGCAGAATTCAGCACCTTCTTTTTGCCCAATCTCCACACCCCAGACCTTGTTGTCCCACCCTCACCTTGTCCCTTTCCCACTTCTTTTCCATCCATGGACTCATCAGACCTGAATCCGGCTCCTGAACTCCTGGTCCTTTCCCGCTGGGCTTGTTTTTCCCTCTCTCTACCCCTAAAAATGACAATTCTGGATTATTTAGTGGCACTTGTGGTGCCCTGGGGCCGAATCTTGCCTTTGCCATTGCTGTGGGAATTCGAAAGGCATGAACTGCATTTCCATCCCTTGGTATCCAGAGGGAAAAAAGATGAGGAAGCTCAGAACGAAGTTGCAGCATCTCCTAAAACACCTTGACAGAAATCCCTCTATTTGAGGATATGAACTACTATCATTATTTATTTAAATTATTAATTTAAATGTATTTAAATTTTAACCCATGAAAGGCTAATGAATATTGTGCGGGAGCTTAAAGTTGGGGTTGGAAGTAATTTCTAATTACAGAAGGAAGTGTGATTTCCCCAAAAACTCCAATTTTTCCAGCTTGGAGGGTTTCGAGACCTTTGATTCTCTTTGCCCCGCTGTGGACCAGTAGCTTACAGTAGCAAGTCCCATCCTTGCTTTGGAATTTAACCCGGGAAGAGGAATGAGGAATCCTGACCTTCCTTGGGAGCTGTTCCTGCAGGCTGATCCTCTATTCCTTAAATTGGGATCCCTTATGAGGAATAAAACTCCTCATCTCTGCCATTACAGCAGTGAAACAGAGCCTTGGGAATTATCCAAGCACCTCAGGAAAGCTGTCCTTTTCCATTTCAACAGCCATATCCAGGATTTTCCTGCAGAAAATGGAGGCTATGGAGAGCCAATAGGCCATTTTCTCCATAAACACCATTTTCAAGGAAAAATGAGCCATGGGTATAACCGGTAATCAGGAGAGAGAAATCCATGGTTTCTATTCTTCAGGTCACTATTGCCTGATATTTTTTCCATTTTTATCCCTTGGGATTCCACCCGTGGAGCATTCAAAATCCCTCACCCTGTTTCACATCTCCACAAAACCTCTGAAAGACAATGGAGCATTTTCAAAATACATGAGGCCTTCATATCCCACAAAAATTTTATCCAAAACACCTCTCGGCATTTTTGCACCTGACAAGGTCTTATTCCCTGTGTTGGACACATGGAAAATTCCAGAAGTGTGTGGAGTTATTCCAACTACAATCATGGAAACAGACCCAAAATTCCCAGGAATGTGGTTGGAAACTGGTGCAGAGCGTGTGAAATAAAGGACAGTTCCGGCAAAAATCGAATAGTTTAGTGTCCGCACCAGGCAGCAGGCAAAAGGAAATTTTCTCCAGTGAGAAGAAGCTCCAGTGAGAATTAAGAGGTAAAACTGTGAAAGTCATGGAAAAGGTGGATTTTTATATCAAGGATGGCAGGAACAGAAATGGGATGACTGCAAGAAGCAAGAGAAGCTGAACTGCTGTGGTTGTGTGAGTTTGTCATTCCAAAAGATATTAAAATTATGGGAATTCTTCAGGAAATTTGGAAAACTGTTTAAAAATTACCGAAAATCCTGAAAAAATTATTGCAATGTTCTCCATGTTTCCATGCTCATCTTCATTTTAAACAGCCTTGGAGATGACATTCCTTTTTTCTCCTCACCTCCTTCCTCTGCATCCCTTCCTCGTCTCATCTCCTGCTTCTTGATCTTCATGGAATCGTAAAATCATGGAATGATTTGGGTTGGAAGGGACCTTACAAACCATCCAGTCCCATACCATTCCATGGGTAGGGATACATTCCACTGGACCAGGCTCCATCCAGCCTGGCCTTGGACAATTCCAGGGATGGGGCAGCCACAGCTTCTCTGGGAAAACTGTGCCAGGGCCTCTCCACCCTCCCAGGGAGGAATTTCTTCCCAACAATCTGCCCAAACCTGCAGGGCCACTGCGGCCTTGCCATGAGATTTGGAGGAATATCCATCCCTCACTCCCATGTCCTCCTCCCTTTGAGCCACTTCCTTGCAGCTCCCCCTGCACAATGGGATGCTCATCCATGAATTTGGGGTATCCAGCAGGAAAAAGCTTTCCGAGCATTTTTATCACCTTTAACTGTGCATTCGGGGCATGAACACAGAATACGTGGGCGCACACTGGGACACAGAGGTGGGAGGCTGGAAGTTTCTGGATAAACGGATACCCATGTGCGTCTCTCCAATAAATTCCATGTGCATAGCCGAACTTTTAATGCTTATTTAATCCAGACCCTGGAACCCAGCTGGGACCTCTCACAGTTCTTTCCACAGATGGCTACTCTGAAAGGCTGATGGAAGCACTTGGATTCCCAGGAGACTTTTCCCTCTCTGCCTGATAATCAAAGTGGTTTTCCCGAGGGATTTGAGGATGCAGAAGGGAGCTGCTCGCTCAGCAGCTGAGCTACAGGGAGTGTATCCTAAAGGAGAAATTCCAACAGGGGTGCTGGGGCAGAACCTGCTCCTGGAAGGGAGATTGAGGAAAGAGAAAAATTTCTTGCCTGGTTTTAGGGGACCCCAGTCTGGTTTTAGGGATGTAATCTTTTGGAGCTGTGTTTTTCCAAGAAAAAACCTGTCCTAGATGTGACTGTGGAAGATTATGGAATCCTGGAATAGTTTGGTTTGGAAAGAACCTTAAGGATCGTCTCTTTCCCACCCCCTGCCATGGGCAGGGACATCTTCCACTATCCCAGGTTGCTCCAAACCCCATCCAACCTGGCCTTGAACACTTCCAGGGATGGGAAATCCACAGCTTCTCTGGGCAGATACTGGGAATAAACCCCTACTTCTGATGGGCCTTGGACTGAAGTCAATAAATTCCTTACTAATTGTGTTTACCCCCAGGTAAAAAAAAAACAGGAAAAGAGGAAATGGCCTCAACCTGCACCAGGGGAGGTTTAGATGCGATATCAGGAAAAATTTCTTCAAGGAAAAGATTATCAAGCACTGGAATGGGGTGGTGGTTGAGTCACCATTCCTGGAGGGATTTAAAAACCACATGGATGTGGCCCTTGGGGACACGGTTTAGTGGTGGATTTGGTAGTGCTGAGGGAACAGCTGGACTTGATCCTGGTGGTCTTTTCCTACTTAAATGATTCCATAATTCTAAGAGGGAGAAGAAGAACGGGATACACCGCAGTGGCCAGGTTAGATCCAAACATGTAGAGCCAATATTTAGGAAAACCAAGCGCTCCCTAGGTGAGAACTTTCCCAAGCCATCGGGATTCCACAAGCTTCTCCCAAGGCTCCATGACTGGGGCAGTGAAGGGGAGATTTAAAGTTCTTGGATCTGCAGTTTAACCCGCAGATTTTCCAAGTAACATTTGCTCAGTAAAACATTTCCAAGAGTGGGATTTACTGTCATAATTAATAGGTTATGATTAGGTCAATAACTTTCATCAACCTCACCGGGAGAGAACCTATTAATGAAGCTGTAAAACAACGTAAACTCCATGGAAAGGATGGGAAGGAGGATTTACAACTTCCCAGAAGCCTCAGTAACTAAAGGGACGATTTACAGGAAGGAAAATGATCCGGGTGCCCATAAAACACGATCCAAACGATGCCCATATCCAAACAAGACAAATTAAAAAGGTTTAAGTGGATTTCGCAGCCCAAATAAACCGGAGCATCTCAATTGAGAGGAGGCGTTTTATGGAGTGAGGGAGGGGAAGATGCATGGGAATGGGAGAGGGGATGGTTTAGGTCGATCAGAAATCAGGGACACAGCCTGACATTCCCAATTTCGCCATGGGTTCATCCCTTAGGATGCGGTCAAGCAGTCACATCCAACTCCAGAGTGGCATCAGCGTCCCTGCCCATGGCAAGGGGTTGGAAGTTGATGATCCTTAAGGTCTCTTCCAACACAAACCATTCCATGATTCCAAGCAGGAAGCACAGTCAAAAAAAAGTCACAACTCTTTGCTGGCCTCAGCTCTACTGGCCAGAGCCTCTCCTGGCTTTTTGCTCATCTCACTGATTTTCTTCATTTTTGTGCAAATCCAATGTCCTTTGTTCCTCTTTTTTTCCCATTTGATGTGTCCCTTCTCCCTACAGCCAAAATACAGATGTCTGAGGTTAAAATTCATGGAATGTGTTCATCCTGCAGCCTGTGGAAAGGAGAATTTTCCATTTGGGGTGGTTTGAGAGGACATTGCCCAACAACACAGAGGTGACCCTGTCAGTCAGACTCCAACAGCTCACTTTTCCCAGCTTTGGGATATCACAACCTCCATGGAGATTACTTGGATATCTCTGCGGCACAAGAACGTTGTGATTAAAACGCAGGATTCCAGGAATGGCCACAATTCCCGTTGCTCTTCCCACTTCACAAGTGGCGTTTTTTGAACCAAAACTTCTGGATTTCAACATCTCCCCCAGCGACTCAACCCCAACCCTCTGCAAATTCGTTAATTATCCTCCCTCTCCTAATTGCGTTTATAAAAGCTGCTTAATTTGACAAGACCGATTTCCCATAACCCCCTGCTGATTAGCATCATGTTCCTGTAATTCCTTATTAATCGAGTCCTGGTGAGGTGTTCCCTCATTTTGCCTGGAATCAATGGCAGGCAATAATTAACCAAGTCATTCCCATTCCTTAACATCCTGACATGACATCAGTTTTCCTCTTGTCCCTTGGATTTCCCTGCCTTGGGATCTTGAAAACCAACCCTGATTCTCCTGGGCCACATCCTAGAAAACACTTGGATAGAGTTAATCCCTGTTTTCAGCACACTGAGTGTTTTTTAAGAGGGGCTATTTGGAATGTTCCCCACTTAATGCCAGCCTGTAAACCATCCCTTCCCTTTAATCAGGAACAAATCTGCTTTTCCCTCCAAATACAAAACAAATATCCCTGGAAAATGCCTGGTTTGCACATTTCCCTTCCAAGGAGGAATCAATACTGGGGTTATTATAGCTCCTTCTGTTCCCAAAGTATTTCAACTCTTTGCTGGCCTCAGCTCTACTGGCCAGAGCCTCTCCTGGATTTTTGCTCATCTCACTGATTTTCTCCATTTTTGTGCAAATCCAATGTCCTTTATTCCTCTTTTTTTCCCATTTGATGTGTCCCTTGTCACCGTCCCTTTGCCTCTAGGCCAGTTTTTCAAGCCAGTGTCACTCTTGGTGGGGCGGAATGACCGTTTTGGGGGCACTTTGGTCATTCTTAAACCATCCCCTCTCATCATTCTCATTTTCCCATTCCCTCTTTTTTTTTTTTTTTTTTTTTTTTTTTTTTTTTTTTTTCTT
>VZTX01021811.1:157313-176130 GCA_013400915.1 Pardalotus punctatus | reverse complement strand
GGTTATGTCTTCATATTACACCTATTGCAGTCAGTGAATTCTTTGCTAAATGACATACGCTCAACATAGCATTTTAATATCTAATTTGAAACCTTTGTTTTTATCCTTCCTCAGTGATCATAAATAGAGCTGTATCATATATCAGTGCCTTAAAATTTCAGCAAATATTTAATGCTTATGTTTCTTTTATAAAATAGTTTTTAAGATCTGGAAATAAACAACTTCTTTGGTTGAGTTATTGAAAAAATATTCAAGGGTCTTTCCAAATATGAAGCATGTGATTTGTCCACTAAGAGAGAATGAATAATAATGGTTTGGTTTGAAAATGTATTTCTAATGTGTATTAAACATAAAACTTGGGAACATAAATTGTTGTTAATTTAGAATTAGATAATATTAGAAAGTGATCTTTATATGAAAAGAATGTGCTAAAATATTTATAAGTCTTTTGACTTCTTTTGTGGGATCCCACAGTTCTTTTTCAGCTTATGTATATTACAATTTTTTTTCAAAATATATTAATACATTCTTTTGCACAATCTCATACTAAGCTATGAATAATAAAAGCTCATAGTTCAGGTCTGAAAAGGACTTCCATTTTTAAATATACGATACTGAATTAAAAAAGGTCAGAATGCAATTAAACCTTTGACTAAGAAAGTTGATAAAACCAAGAAAGTATTCCTGAATTATAAAGTATGTGTTTGAAATGCAGTTTCTCTGTATCATACAGCAAGTCATCAGAATGTTTGAAAAATTATTTTTTAGGGAGTGGAGTTAATTATGCAAGTCATTATGCAGGGGTAGAAAAAGCTTCTATTCTAAAAAGAATTGTAGCAATTTCAGAGAAATGAAAACCAGATTCAGAAACTCAAACTTCTAAAGCAAAATGTCAACATGAACGTGATTTCCGTCTTTATGGGTTTATGAGGTTTTTTTCCAGAGTATCTATGTTCACTAAGGACATGACTTTTACCATTTTAGTTTCTCTTCATCTCCTCTTTCCTTTACAGTTAATTTTTTTCAGGAGCTAGTATAAGTTATGGTACCAAAATTACTTCTCTATGATAGAAACTAAATTCCGTGGTGAAAGAAAGTGATTTGCCTTCAACATAATGAATTTGGAATGCACATACACTTTCTCCTTACAGCTACTGCTGAAGGTTGTTTTTAGTAGTAAGGACTACAAATAATTGTAACATTCCATAGAACTACAATTTTTATTAGTATGTTGTATACTAGTTTACGTAGAATTCTGAACTGCTATGATTAAGCTGGCACCTATATCCAGCACTAAAAAAAAAAAAATTTGTTCATTTCTTATGGTGATGGTTTTGGATTTGTTTTGGTTGGTTGGTTTGGGTGTTGTACTTTCTTTTAGGGTTTTCGCTATAAAATAATTAAGGTTGTTGTTTTGGTTTTTTTTCTTTTCCTGGAAGTGCAATCTTTTTTGCTTGCTTGATGGATAAGTTTTAAGAGAAAGAAAATACTTTTTTTATATCTACCAATATAACTGGAGGGGAGACAAGTTCTCAGTTGCAGAGCTTTCAATTAATGTCTGTAGTTTTCATTTTTGTAACATCTTTTTGCCATTAAACCACATGAATAAACACTCCCTGTTATTCACTGTGTAGTATCAAGTAAACTTAGGTAACACTTTCCAAAGTTCAAACCCCCAAACAAATTAAAAGTAAGTGGATGGAGCTCATTTACTCTACAGAATGACCCCATTATTATACTGTCATCTGGCAATTTGTATAATTCAAGAAGTTGAGGGGTTTTAAGCCTATTGCCATCTCAGGGGGAGGTTCAACTTTGCTTCACCTCTTCTACTCTCTACTTCTGAAGCATACTTGACACTGGCACTAACGCTTATCAGAGCCCTCTGTGAGTAAATTTATCTCAGTAACTCAGGAAAAGAAGGTGGGTGTGTTTTTTCTTGATAAGCAACATGTTAATAGTCCTGGAAACTTTGATTACATGACAGTCCGTGAGTGCTAAGGGTGTGTATTGGTGAAGAAGAGAGAAACAGTAGTGAAGTACAGTGAAAAATGTGAGACAGTTGAGGGATTTCAAAACTTTTTCTTTCAGCAGTGATGAACTGCCAGATTAGTTTAGCTGTTCATGAATTGCAGCCTCAGATATCTGAAAGCAAAGAGAACAATCAGCTGTGAAAAACAATACTTTCGTAAACTTTATTTTCAGATATAGACGTATTTTTTCTGCTTCCATTTTTTGTTGAACTGTATTTAATATCTTCTTAATAAAAGATGTTGAGAGGACACCGTAAGAAACCTTGTAAATCCCCCACAAGTGTTGTCATGCAAAATGAAAGCTTTTTGCAAGATTATGTAGAAAGATGAGTGGTCATATATCATATATAGACACAGCTGGTACAGCACTGAGTGGTGTTAGTTTATATTTTATTTAATGTCTTCATTAGTGTTTTAAGCAATAGTTCAGTTTTCTGCTGCAATTGACCTCTGTTTATCTTTTCCTGGAGGGCTCCTTTTTTAAAATCATTCCAGTGATCCTTTGTACGCCTGTCTCTAATAAAAATGTGTTGGTATAACAGAAAATTTCAGTGTGGAACCAAGAAAAGGCAACTGAAAGCAAAAATTTATTAAGCCAGAAATAATACATAATAATTTAGAGAAGCTAGAAGTATGAACTGAGGTAAAGAAGTAGAGTCTTGGAGAAGCAAATTTTAAATGCTGCCTGTAGGAAAAAAACCCCACAGTTGTATTAACAGATACAGTGTATTAATAGTTTGGAATAGTTTGGAAAATAATATTTATATTTTTTAAAGGAAAGAAAAGTATTAACAGATACAGTGTATTAATAGTTTGGAATAGTTTGGAAAATAATATTTATATTTTTTAAAGGAAAGAAAAAACCTCAGTTTTCTATGGAGACAGTAATACAGCAAACTGTTTGGCATGGTAGCAAGAAAGAAGTATTCATCTTTAAACAAAAAATAGCAATAGTTCAGTTGCATCATCTTGAGTCGGAAGTTATTATTAATCTGTATACTATAGCTTACTGAAGCAAGCGCAGGCAAAGACTGTGCATAAACAGTCATGTTTAGACAAATATCATTCATCATTCTTTGTGACTCTGATATTATTACCCAGCTAATCACTATCAAAAGTGTTATCTTGGCTGATGTGCATGTGTCTTTTTCTTAGAGGTTGATAAAAATTGCCATCACAAGACTGTTCTAGTTTTGGTTTTTTAAATGCATAATACTAAGAAATGGGCACATCTTAATGACTATGACCTGGTTTTCATTTACATGAAAACAACTTTAAATTTCTTGAGCAATGTTATGTAGTACTGTACATATGCCCACTCTATGACCCTAGGTCATACAAAGAGAGAATAAATGCAATATATTTTCTAGCAAATAAAACACCAACATTTTCATTGACTGCAATAGAATGGGATCCTTATTACCAGATGTAAATATCATTCATCATCTTGTACCTTTTTCTCCCTATGATACTACAAATTTTCCTATGATCTACTAAGTTTTTAGTTGATAATGCTCACAGGAATCCATTTTTGATCAACTGTCATAGAATTATGGAATCATAGAGTTCTAGCTTGCAAGGAGACTTCAATGATCATCTGGCCCAACCTTTCTTGGCAAAAGCATGATCTAGACAAGATGGCCCAGCAGCCTGTCCATCTGCAAACTACAAAGACTAAGACTATTGGGATTTTTCAGCCTGGAAAAGAGGAGGTTTCAGGATGAATAATTGTAACATTTAAGTACCTGGGAGCCTACAAGAGAGATGGAGAGAAATTTTACAAGGGTGTGTAGTGACAGGAGAAGAGGGAATGGCTTTAAACTGACAAGAGAGTAAGTGTAGATTAGATATTGGGAAGAAATTCTTTACTGTTAGGCTGATGAGGCACTGCAACAGGTTGTCCAGAGAATTTGTGGTTGCCCTATCCCTGGCAGTGTTCAAGACCAGACTGTACTGAGGCTCTGAGCAAACTATGGTGTGATCTGGTGGAAGGTGTCCCTGCCCACAGTGAAGGGGTTGGAACCAGGTGATCTTTAAGGTCCCTTCCAACATAGACCATTCTATGATCTTATGATAATGTCCCACGTTAGGAAAGTTCTAGAACTTATGGTCATCCTTTTTAACAACTGCCAATTCAAATCTCTGTCTTAAATCTAAGAAAGTGTTAGTTTTGATCTAATTACATTTATATTTAACAATACATTAATTTTATGTTTGTATGCAATAGGTTTGCGGTTGGATTTTTTTCAAAAGTCGCTATTTATATTAACTCTAGCATTTTATGTGACATGGCTAAATTTAATCATCTTTCATTTACAGACTAAAATAGGGCGTCAAGCTGATGTCCTTCCATTAAGGCAACATTTTTTAAGTTGTTGAGTTTCCATTCCATGGTACATATAGTCACAGAAAGTATTGGAACAATAGGTTTCTCAGGTTTGACATTTCTGTGTTGGTTTGATCCCGCCACTAATAACACTAATTCCAAATAACTTTCTCATATTCAAGTCTTACTTTTCAAAAGCACTATGCTAGATTTAATCTTCTGTTGAAAACGTTTTTTAATACCAGGGCATCAACTTATTGTGTGATTAAAACCAGTCATTAAAAATGGAGATAGTCAAGGGCCCTGAACTACATGTTTTTTTCTGTTGGCTCACTACTTTTTAATACTAGTCTACAAACCATTCAAGACTTTACTCTTTTCTCTGAAGTTCTTTTCCACATCTGAAGAGGAGGTGTCTTTGCAGGTCTTAGAAGAAATGTGAGATGGTAGAGATTAAAAAAGAATCTTATCAAAATGCTACTGCACAACCCTGTAGCAAAACACTGTGTTTTTAAGAATTCCCATAAAAATCATTGTGACTATTTCAGTAATTACCAACACTCTCATTGGTTAATTTCACTTTGTGCACTTGAATTAGTATTTGTGGTGAAACACTGAGTTATGTCACATTATGTATTACAGGAGTGTATGTATAAACAGGAGTGCAAGAGCTACCATCACTAAACTTTACATTTGTCTTATTTGCTTCCCTGATTTCTCTTTGTTCTAAAGTAATGGAGAAGCCTGAGAGGACAAAAGCTTCTGTGTTACTAGATGCCTTTATGTTGCAGCCTGTTGAACATTGTTACTTTAAAGGTATTTGCTGCTCTAATTAAAACATTACTGTTTTTTCAACATCTGAGAAAGATTCTTCAGCATGGACTGTAAGGGTTGACAGGGAAGTGGTTGCTATGGAATTATTCTCTGAGCTAGCATGGCAGAGCAACTTTAGGCAAGATTTAATTTGCATCTCTTCTGTACTGCAATTTCTTCAGGATGATCTGACCATAGACTCCCCCCGTCACCCAGAAAGCATAGCTCCACACTGATAGTAGTTGTTTCCCCAGAAATAGTGCAAGTGTCAACCCTGCCACCCCCACATCTAGCAAAGTTTCTAAATCAGTGAAGATCAATCCACAAAATAATTTACTATATGATCTAGTAATTATCCCATTTATTAGTTTCAATAAATCCTGAGCTTCCTGGTTTTTTTTCATGAAGGTGTTAGACTTGTTAGGGAGAAAAGGTGTTATGTTAATTACAAGAATTAACAATTGCTGACTCAAAACTGTAAGTGTGAAATACTTGGACTTGCCATTTCTCCTATATATGTAGAGACATATATATAATATATATATTTTATCTTTATCTTCCATTGAAATTAAGTTTAATATCGTGAAATTAGTTTTATGATCATTTGAAGGGACTTTCCTCTTAGATCTTTAGTTAATCTATAGTTTATTATTACGATTAATATTTTTTACTAATAGTTGAATAAAATATTTGCAGGAATAAAATACCATTGTATAGCTGCTCTATTAAATTGAAGGCTTTGGAAACAATAAATAGTAGCAAGAAAACAAACTAGTGTAACATATTGCATGAAAGGACTATAAATTCAAAATTAACAAAACTGCATGCATGAATACTATGATATCCCAGGCTTGACTTACATGTTATTATTTCCTCAGTAAGCAACAAAAACAAAAAACAAAACAAAAAAAAAATCAATTCATAATCATTATACAGGAAAGGCTGGTTTGGGGATCGTACAAGTCAGAATTTCATTCCAAGCCAGAGGTATGTGGCAACTTAAATAATAATTCTTGTTATTTGACATTTAGTGCGCCTCTGAAACCTCTTCTTACCGAAATACTGCTAAATATGTTAAAAAATTCACTAGATCACCGTGCCAGAGCTACGGTCGTCAACACTGCTGTTTTCCCACCACACTGTGCCGGTGCTTTGGCGGCGAGCGGGCTCGGGCCGGGCGGGACGAGGAGCGGCCGCGCTGTCGCCGTTAGGTGGCTCACTGCGAATGCGGCCGCGGCCGCTGCCGCCCCCCGCCCCGGGGCTGGGCGAGTCCTTTACGGGAGCGGCGAGAAAAAGACCCCGTCTTTGAGTTCCGGAATAGGCGAGACCTGGGTCCTGCTCTGGGGAAAGTGCTCGCGAAGTGCAGTGTGAGGAGAGGTCTATTTGCCCGGCGTTACTGCCTGCCCATTTGTTCCCTGTGTCCTTGGCAGGGGCTGAAAGAGCTGGGCCTGTAATACTTGGGCCCTGCTGTGCCGCTTAAAGAAATAATAAGCCATTGTCTTCATTAAGCAAGCCTTGTTTTAGCAAACAGAATTCAAATACTAAAAAGGGAACATTTTTAAGGGGGGAGAATCAGAGACAGGGATGCTTTACAAAATTCCCTAGAGAAGCTGCTTTGTTTCCACTATTTTATTGCTACTCACTGAGAAGATTCATATTCAAATAGGTTGGGGTTGTGAATCGGTCGTTTGCACATTCTCATGCACCCAGGAAGGCTATGATTATGGCTAATTACAATGACGAATGGAATCCTAACAAGAGTGCTCAATCAGATTGCTGTTCATGCATGAAGCAATGCAGACCAGCCAATGGAGGTGTGATTTTGGTAATTACAAACAATGGGGCTTAGTTGAAAAAACCTCCGTAAATCTGCTCGAGACAAAATAAGGTCTAATTAATCACTTTTGAATTCTCCAGATGATCTGCATGCTCAGTTCTCTTTAGCATTCTTTTAATAGACTTAGACTAAAGAGTAAGAATGCATCCTTTTTGCTCATACTTTCACTGGATAAAATGCAACTGTTTCAAAATATTCTGACTTTCCTTTTGTGACAATCGCGTTGCAACCTGTTTTTCGGGCAAGTAGATGGAATGTTAGAAAAATAAACACACTTGTTTGCCTTGCTAGCAGTGCCATTATCTATGTTGAGAAAAGCAATGGAGTTTCTTAGGCTGTTTTATTATTATTGACCTCATTCCCAAAGTTAATTTTATGGAAGTAAATGGGAATTTGAACATCGCCTCCAAAGACTGCAGATTTTAAATCTGCCTTGACAAAGTTGTACTATGGCTAATGTAAATAAATTACTAAAAATTCATACATTTTTTATTACCTTATATTTTAATGAAAAAATATTAGCAGCATATGCATAATGTCAAATGAAGGCTAATATTTTGACAATGAAACTTTGAGGGCAGCACAGTTTTTCTTTGTATATTAATATCCATTCCAAATTTTGTTTTGAACATTCTATTACATAAGCCTATATTTTCATAGTAAAAAATCCTTAGATTAATTTGTCCATAAGTAAGTACTATACTGAATATAATAGCCTGGTTTCTGTACCCTAGGGAACATTTGAGGAACTATTTTTCCATGTAGATTCAGTTGGTGTGAAGGGATCACCTGTCTATGTGACTTCAGTGAAAACCTGCTTTGGCATAGACATGTTTTAAGTGTGAAGGTATTACATGTTCAGGAAACCTGTAGAATAAATCCCTTTCATTGAGCTGCCATTTGAAAAAACACAAACCATAAAGTAAATAGCAATTGTTTTGGACTAATGATGTTTGCATATATGTCTTCTATAGTTTTATTTGGTCTTTTTCTGTCATTTAGACAAGTCAGCACTTTGTCCAAATGCCCTTTTCTCATTAGAAGGATATTTCAGTATACAAAATATATCTTTGTTGCCAAAAAATGTGATGAAGTTGATGCACAGATTTTTACTGAATATGTCAGGTTTTGGGTAGACAGTTTTAAGCACTGGTATTTTGTGAGATTTCAGTGTTAGCATAAAGGTTGAATTGGTGCTTGTTTCACATGATCTTATAGTTTGTCACTAATAGTAAAACTTTGATTCTTTTGTCACCTTTATACCACAAAATTATGCATTGCCCCAGTTGCTGTACATCTTTCATTATCAGTTGTCTTAAAACACATTTTTATAATTGTGTGATTTGGCTGTGTGGAGGCCTTGGTGGCAATTAATAGGAACTTTTTGGTGTGCCCTTTAACTAGTCTGGTAGGGATTCTGTCATAATATGAATTATGTATGATCCAGCTGTGCACAAGCCTCTCATTAAGGTTCATGGAACAACTACTTTCAACCATGCCCAGATTTGTAAACTTCTCTGGAGAAAGCATGATCCATAGTGCTTCATCAAATGATTGAGCCAAGAAAATAACTTGCTGCTGCCAAAATGATAATTTGTCCCTGCTGGCTCCTGCAGTTTCCCTTGGGTAAGTCCAACTGCTCAGCTGGACCTGAGACAGTGTTGCTCATTAAACCAACAGTGGATATAGTGTTCTGTTGGTTTGGTGAGCTGAATTGCTCAGCAAGGGATAAGACAAAACCAGAGCAAGAAGGACAGAAAGATAGTCCAAATTCAAGCATGGAGATGGAGAGAGAGAGAGGAAGTGAGACCTCATTGAGTGTGTCAGGCAGCTAGATTGTTTTAGTCATCTTTTGAAATTATGTTCATGAAGGCCTTGATTGTATTTAGTCCCTTTACTTTTCCCTCCATTAACAAAATTGTTCAGGGAGTGTTTTAAAAGATTCTTCGATTACATCTAATGTGTCTTAAATACTTGTGCTTTTGTATGGAAAGCCTTTGTTTAATCTTTTACTTTGATTTTCCAGTAGTCCATCCAATTAAAGCCATCTAGGTCATATACCAAACACTTGGATATCTTAAACTTATCTAGATAACCTAGCTCAGTCTCATGCACTATATTTATTTAGCAAAAAGTGGAAGTAATCACTTTGCCTAGACACAGTTTCTCATTTGGTGTAATATAAATGAGAAACTTACTTGAATATGGCCATGATTTTAACTTGAAAATCTTATGAAAAGCTCTGCATGTGATGCACATACAGTATCCTCATCTGTGAATTTACCCACTGGTGAGACCAGTTACTTTTGTCCCTACTTTTGTGCATCTTCAAATCATTACTTCTTAGTTTGAGAAAAATACAGGAGTAGGAGTGAAAGGAGTATTTAAAACTTTTCTCTCTGTGAAAGGAATCTCTATCCTTTGCTGACAGGATATCTTCACCAAGATAGGAAGATATAATTCCTACATCAAAAAGTCCAACAATTGAGGCAGGTAGGAATAAGGGCTTTCTGCTGTTAGATAGCCACAGCTATGTTGCAAAGGATTAAAATATTTTCTAGTCTCACTAGACTGTGAAATTTATAGTAAAAATATGTGAAAAATATTTTAAATGCATTTGTCTTAGTTTTTAGAAGATCATTATTTTGTTTGAAGATATCAATAGTCATAAGGTATATTACAATTGGAGAGATAATAAAATTAAGACTCATAAATTTGCATTACTAGTCTATAAATTAGAATTTATTTAAAGTAAGAAACATTTATAAAGTACATAGTGGTATGATGCAATATACAGCTTTAATTGGTATTAATTTTTGATGTCTTACATATCACCTATAAGACTTTTATTTTCTTAGTGTAATGTTTTTTCATTGAGCTGTAGTAGGGCAAGCTCAATTGTTCTTTATCTTATCAATAAATTAATTTAGCAAATAAGCTTGCATCAGGTATTACTTGAAGTAAGCATAGAGAAAACCTGATTTTATTTGTTTTAACAGTGTATTACTGTAACAAAAAAAGTGAGCCACATTCTGCTGTATGAAGTTGCTTCAGATATGAACTAGAATCCAGAAAAAAATCTACAGATCGCTTTAGCTAGGCACTCTGACTTAGTTAATTTATTCTGCTTGTCAGAAACTTTTGGGATATATGAAACTCAACTAGTCTCATGGCATCTCTGACAACTTATTGCCACAAGAATCAGCTGGCATATTTTATTTTTAGGACAGGAGGCACTTAATTGTCAAAGTATTCTGAAAAACATACTGAGATTACAACAGTATCCTATGGTCTTTAGTGACAGAATTACTTATGGATCAGGGACCTATCTGCCTATCTCAATGACACTCGGGGTATGAGGAATAAGGGACCCTGATATCTCTGTAGGTTAGTATTATTCATGTACTATGTAAAGCAGCATATGAAAGACATTCTACAGGTAATGAATAAAATTGGTCATTACATATTTGATGTTGCCAACCGTTTACTTCATAATTTTCTCACTGTTACATTTCAGTCTAATACCGATGCCATCTTTTTTTGTTTTGCTGGGACCTATTATACTTTTGGTTCCTTTCTTTTGATGTATTTGCAAGGCTTTGTGAGAGTAAAACTATTACAAAGTTGGAAGGTATTGCTAATATAGAAAAAAAGCCTTAGATAAGAAAAGTTAGACAAGTTTCTCAGCTGGAATGTAAGAAATTGATTAAAATTAATGCCAAAAAGTTAGAGAGAGTAGTAGTAAAAGTTACTCATGGTGATCAACTTGATTTTTGAGGATTTACTTTTCTGTGATGTCAGTGGGAGTTTGTGCATATTTTACATAAAACTTTTTTTAAAAAAGTCTGACAATGTCAGTTGAGTGGAAGATGCTATGGGGTACTAGTATGATGGAAATCTAACGCAATTTTGCTATGCATTAGTGAATTTAAGAGAGACAGGAAATGTAACTTTGTCCAAGGCATTGAAAAGATGTAATTTTATTATTCTGTAGTTCCAGTCCCCTAAAATTGGTAGAAATGCAATCTGAATGTGAGTACTGAAAAAAAAATCTTAGTTCTGCTGGAAGTTTTACAGGACATATTTATGATTCTTTGAATTTTATTATCATTTTATATTAATACATTTTAATTTAGATATATGTCACAAAGACATGCCAAATCAGTTGTCAGAAGCCATACTGCCATGTAGAAGCAGGCAGGCATGGCTTAATTAACCTCTTTAAGACAGTTTCAAAATATTTTTAGTAATTATCTAGAACACTCACATGCCAGTAAATACTAACTTAGTAATTACTACTATGTAGTCTAGGAGCTAAAGTAATACACTACAATCAAACCCAGAACTGTGCATCATTTTGCTAAGAAAATTTTAATGAAATACTTTTAAATCACAAAGCTGCTTTTACAGTTAATATCGTATTGTGGTTGTTTCTTTTTTCTTTCTCCATCTGTTCAATATCTCTTCTTGAAACTTCCAAAAAGAGCTTGCCATGAGAATTAACTTTTTAACTGGAAATGGGTCTTACTGACTGGTGAGTGAGAAGAAGAAAGCAGACCTCTACCAGGAAAATACCTTTGCATTTCACTTTTAAAATAGTAGTTTTCCAGAAGTAGCTACAAAACACTTTCCATGCAACTTGGAAAAAGTTTATAGTACAAGTCTGATAGTGTATTCAGAGGTTAAACCAATAGATTCAAATAATTGGCATTATAACAATGATCATAACATAGAGGATGATACTATTCTAAAAGAAGGCTTAAATAGAGATACTTTGAAATCGTGTGCACAATTCATTTTATAATGTCTATATAATTCTTTCTCAAATGTTGTTCTTTAGTGGAAACTGAGGAGGCCAGAATGCTTTTAATGAGATTTAAAATAATCAAGGAGCTAATATCTGACAGGAGAATGGATTTTTAAAAATAGTGACCTGCAGAAACAGAAGAATCCACCACTGCCTACTGTTCATTATACTGCCTTTAGAAAGTTAGCAATGCAAAAATAAACCCTCTTAAAATGAGACTGAGCATTGTAGGGATGCTTCTAATGCCTTTCTGTGATAAATATAGCTGTGTAAAACAAGACTTGCTTCATATTGCAGTAAGTGAACATGCAATAGTTCAGTATCAAGTGAGAGAAATTTTTGTTGCATACCTAAATTTTTCCCTTAAGCAGTGTTGCATTGTTTTTGGAAAAGCCTTACTGTTCTTACAAAATAGGCTTTATTTTCCTTAAAGTAGGGGTATTCTTAATGGTAAAGCAGTTTCCAATCATACTTCTACCTTTGAGATAATTCTGACAAGCTTTCTTCTGGAAATTAAAAACCTCATTTATTAAATATTACTGTTAATGAATTTTGCAGTAAATTCAGTATTCCAACATCATTAATTTCTCCATTATTTTTTTCCATAGTTTCTTTTCTAGTATTTTTCCTTCATTTTGTGATTAGTTTCAGAGTGCATGGTAATGAAGTGATGCTTGTGTTTTCTATCAGGGAGAGAGTTAAGTAAGTTTGCTTGGTAGTCTGATTCTACATTCACTGTTTGGTATATTGTATCTTTAAAGTTACTTTGACATGTAAATAGATGTCATTTGCCTAGTTACAGGGATAATACCTGTTTTATTTCTGCTACTAAATTATATTGAGAAAGAATTGGCCTCTTTTTAATTTTTCACCTTCAGTTCATATATTTGACTGACAATTATACATGTCACTTCAAACTGAATTTCAGGCCTTTTACTGAAGTTGATAAAAAGCCTTCTATTCATTTTTAATAAGCACAATCCCAGTCCTGAATGAGAACAAAAAAGATTACACTTGAATTCAACGAATATTAAAAATATAGGTTCAGAGCTGTTACCCAAAGTAGTTTTAAAATTCCAACGATCATATTTTCCTTTCAATTCAGAGCCCAAGAAAATTTTAAATACCTTATTACTCATAAGAACAAGACCCTATTATGCTCAGTCAAAGGTCTGTTTTTCTCATTTCTAAAGGGGATTGGGATGCAACAGTTGGGGAGATATAATCAACAAGGTAAATATTTCATCTGTATTCTTCAGTATACCCTCCCAGTTTCCAACTCTCAGTAGCTTAACAGCTTCCTAATTGGAATGTTTAATAAAAATTTTTGCATTTAGGAAGACTGGATGGACCGTTCCTAATCCTCTTAAAAGTGTTTGTTAATTGATCTTCACAATATACTTTGTCAATAAACTCTTCTATTTCCTTATGCATTTTATGAAAAAAAAAATCCTCATTTGATCTTAAATTTATTTCTGATTGTTTATTTTTCCCTTGTATTATGAAAAAGAAAGCTGAAGTATTGTTATTGATTCACACCTCTACTGTTGGAGGGCTTCTGTTCATGAGCACCTCTACTGTTTATGGTTTCTGATGTATGCTGTTAAGTCATCACTTTTTCTAAACAGAACAGTTCTAGCCTACTTAGTTTTTTTTTCAATATAAAAAAATGTTCTGTACCTTGGATAATCCCTGCTGCCCTTTTCTTTATCTTCTCAACTTGTTTTACACCCTCTTTAGAGTCATGTGAGTACGAAATTTTGCAGCAACAATGCATGGTGAATTTGTCGTCTGACATAATGAAGTTTTATGACCATTACTTAGTGTTTACTAATAACTGCAACCATTTTATGTGCCTTTCTTACTGTTGCCAGACTTTGTTCCTACATTTTCAGGTAACTATCTGCAGGGACTTTGAGATCTCTTTCCTGAGTAGGCCACTCAGGATTGTATAATTAGGATTGTTCACTGTTTTCCCTTATATGTATTACTCTGCCTTTACCAATAATAAATTTAATCTATCATGCTATCACCCTTTTCTAGTTATTTTTTTTAAATATAGTCAACAGCATTGGCCAGCACATAACCCTTTGGAATCATGCTAGTAACTTCTCCACATTACAGAAACTGAATATTCAGTTCTATCCCTCATTATTGTACTTCAACATGTTACTACTATATTAAAGGACTTTCATTGTTATCCTGTTGCTCCTTAGTCTCCATGAGAATCTTTGATGGATTTGGTGCTCTATATCTGCAATTTCAGACACCCAACTTTGCTAAATGTCTTTTGGAAGCAGCTCTTGTACACAATAGAGAAAGAGGAAATTTTCCCTGGAACAAACTCAAGCTATCATTGCCTTAGCGAACATTAAGGTGCTATAGAAGCATGTCTTTAAAACAGGCAGTCATGATAACTCTGCATCCATACCATATGGGTTTTGGGAGATTTATGTCTGGGTGTCTGTGCTTTGATTTCATGCATTGAGTACCCATTGGCAGATGGAATAGGCTGTTAGCCCTTGGAGCACATCTTTTGATTTGGATTTATCTGAATGGAACGCAGTTCAAGCGCTCCAAGATCACTTCATGTTACTAGTGAGGATGATCGGGAGATTTGTTTCAAAAGCATATTTCTCCTAACTAATGCACTAACATGGAGCTTTCTCACATGGAATAAGCTAGACTCCTATTTAGAATCACCCCCAGAATCACATCCCTGTCTCTTCACTCCAGGGATATTACACTAGGGTCTCACACCATTTTATTGAAGCTTTCTAGAAATACCAATACATTAAATCACATTTATGAAATGTAGCATTTAAACTTTTAGAACTTCTGGTATATCTGCTTACAGTTAGCATCTACTTCACTGCATTTTTTCCTTTAATGTCAAACAGAAGCCCTCCAACAGCAGGGCTCAGCTATAGTTTGTACTTTGATAATACCTCTCACTGATTTTCTTCCTTCCACCGCATTTCCATGGAATCTATTTTTCAGTCTCCCACTCATCCCAATACTTTGAAAGGATGCAAGCATCGAGCAGACACAAGTTCAGTACTTATAATCTCTAGTGCTTCTGAAGAGCTTCCTGTAGCAAAATCAACAAATGAGGAAGAGAAAACATAATACTGCTTTATATTTCTGTGCTGTTCTATTTCTTTGAATAAGCATGTTTCCTTGATGTATAGGAGCTTCATGAGACTGTGAATAACTTTTATCCCTCCTACTGCATCCTCTGCATTGTCCAAAGTTCTGCAGTAACTTTATCTCTCAATATTTGTATTATTTTGAACATGACTTTAACCTAAGAGGCATATATGATCATCAGCTTAAATATTAGGACTTGTACCGTAATGATGAAACACATATTGTATTTCCTTAGCTGTAAAAGTAGCATGTCTTCAATGGTTATGAAAAGATTTAGGTAAACAGAATACCTTTGTCTGGCATTTTAGTGCAGAACATAATTTTTATTCCAAAATACCAGTACAGTAGGTTACTTCTAGTCACTGCTACAAGGAGATTTAGTAATTAGAAACTACTGAAAGAAAATGTTTTCTTAAAAATGCATGGTATTTAAATCTTGAAAAAAAGATTAAATGTCCCGAATTCTTGGTAATCTTTTGGATGAAATGGTTGAAAATTTGAGTTAGAAGTTGCTATATTACCCATAACTATATGACTAGGGAAAAAATGATATTGAGTGTACTGGGAGATTGGCAGTGAGATTTGTCCTGTCTGCTTTGTAGAATTTTTGAGGAATTCAGTATGAGGATGATGTCCTTTGTTCTGAAAATTATATGAAAGTCCACTGTGAGTTAAGCAGATTAGACTGCTGGAGCTCCTGCATATGAAAGTGCGTTTATATGCAAATTGGAGCAGTGCGTTCCCATACAGGCAAAACCAGTTTGAATTGGAAATTATGTCATTACACAATTCTTATCATAATTTTCAGTTTGATATAACTTTTTGTAGCCTGTCTAAAGTAGTGATTTTCTTTAGCACCTATTTTTATTATGTCTTGTATTATGTATCCATAGAATCGTGAATCAAAACCTGGCTAGAATCATTGGGGTTTTTTGGAAAGAAAAACAGCATATGCATTAAGGTATTTTGAGTTTGTATTTCTGAGAAAGACCTGAAACATGCCAATAGTAAAACTGCAGGTCTGTAACCTCATATTAGTCTCATCTGCTGCATTAAGCAATAAAAAAAGTGATTTATTGGTTTCTAACTTAGATCTCGTAGATATCTTTCCTGCCATAATGAATGCAGACCATCATTTACTATCTAAATCAACCTTGTCAGTGAAAAACTCTCCAATAATATTTTTAAGTTAAAATAAAGAGATGAATTCTTTTGTGGTCAGTGATAAACAATCATGGATGGCTGTTTTCTTATATTTGCAGGTTGAATTTGAAAAAGATACAAAGAGATCTAGACTGAAGTACCTTTTTTATTAAAAAAAGTGTATTTGACTTGCAGTCACTGCTTTAATCATTAGCTACGTAATAAACTGATAGGACTTTTATATTCTGATTACTTTTTATTTGAAGGTTTCTTTTAAGATGTTTGGAGTTCATTTTTGTTTATTATTAAACTTTGCCTTATCTGTAAAGTAGTGGAAAGCACCAGCAATGTCAATATAGTTTTGCATATTTTCTTTGTGAGATCAAACTACAACAATAAACAACAGTGACCATGGAACTTTATTCCCCTGCCTCCAAAAGTATCAAAACAAATTTGTTTTCAGGTGACCTGAATATTGGCAGACATTTAGCCAAGAAATTACTAGGCACTATTGCCCATATATCTAACTAAATTAGAAAACTTAAATGTATTTTACTGTGGGAGAAAAAATGTCATGAATTCCCAATATGAGAATTCAGTAGAAAACAGCTGATTCTCATGTCTTAAACCTTGTCTAGTCTTTCTTAATTATGTATCCAAATCTTATACAATTAACTTAACAATTTTCTTTCTCTTCAGTAACACATGTACTCTCTGATTTGGGGGCTTCTTATGACAAAATACTTGGATTGAACTCATGAGTTCCTAAAGATAAGTTTTACTGAATTGAGTAAGATTATTGTCTATGTATTTCAGGCTGTACCTTACAGCACAGTGTTTCGCTACATACGCTAGGTAGAAAAGATAAGTCATTGAAGATGTATAACAGCATCTGGGCATTAGTTCACACTGCTAGACTATTGAAAAGCACAAGAAATTTAAAAATGCGTTCACTGAGAAAATGCAACTATGCTGGATCAGCAGAAATTGGATCATCTTAGTTTTAATATGCAAACTAATAAATTTTAAAACCCACCAAAAGCAGCCTCCTAATTTTGTCTTTTGACTCTAAAGCATTTATCTTTCTCTAAGTAGTTTTCTTTTTCCATTAAAAATCAACCATGATGAAATTAATGTGGAACTGGTTGGATTTCACCCAGGTAAAGGGTGCAGTTTCTTCCACCTTCCCTAACTGGTATAACATGAACAGCCTATTTAACATACTACTGATATTCCGTGGGTTTTCTGGGAGTAATATTAAAAAAATTTATTTTGGTAGGTAAAGTCTGAAATATCAGACTTTAATTGTAAAACCTGGAAATCTCATCTAAAATTGCCATCCTGACAGAGGTAGAAAAAAAGTTTGTGGAATAATTTCTGAGAAGAGGAAAGCTGTCAAATGACTTGAAATGCAAGTGAAGGAAATATTTATTAGCAGGGTAATAGGTAACAAAAGGACTGGTTAATGTATTTGTTTCTTTAGAATTGTTTGACTTAGGTGTATTAATTAATTTGAAGGTATGAAGCTACAATAGGGTTATAGGCCTAGGATTAAGAAAGTATAATGAGCTGCACGGTGCCAAGTGGTATGACAATGCATAGTGGTTTATATTTCTGCATTCCAGTTTTGACTTGAATGGAGAAAGTAATAGTAGATAAGGTTGACATTTAGAGAAAATAGAAGAATAGAAAAGTTGTACAGAAAAGATCCTGGAGAGTAAAAACGGATTAGTAGAAACTGAGAACATGAGTTTGTAGAAAATAGGAGATTTAAAACTGCATTTTATAAAGGAATGAGGAAAAAGAATGTGGAAAGATGCCTGGCAAAAGCCCACCCAGGAGAAAGGAAATGAGGATGAAGGTCATTTATTTAGGGTTTTCTAGGAACAGGCAGGTGTAGGGATGACCTTGGGCCTGTAAATCTTTTATTTTAGTTCTTAAGTGGAACAGACATAGGTTTAATAGACAGAAGTGGAAGAAATTAAATAAACCCTTACTGGGTTATTCCACTCCAGAATTTTCTGGTTTTCTGTCAGCCAACATAAATGTACATAAATGTTAATTATACTCTGGTCATTATATCATTATTTGTATCATTAGAATATTCAGTGAAATAAGTATTTGCATTAAATCTCATTGAATTTCTCAAATAAATTATAAAAATATTTGTTTGAAGCTGCGGTTCTGTATCATTTAAGACAAACAGTGCCAGTGTTAATACCTGCTATATATCAAGTATTTAATCCTGAGTAACATTTCCTTTTTTTCTTCTGGCTCAGCTATTGAAGGTAGAAATAAAATTATGTCACATATCTCTTCATTGAAATTACTGTGTTTGCCCCTAATGCTGCATTCCCACACACTAAAGACATGTTTCAAATACTGGCTTCAGTACAGGATTTTGTGTCACTTCCCAAAATTCCTTTGTTGACCAAGAAGGTCAGTATGGTAATGTTTTAAAATATCTTTGCTCTTCACAAATTTCTTTGTTAAAATTTCATTTCTTTGCTAAAATTCCTTTATGCAACAAACTGCAATTATCACTAAGTGGAATAGAATTTTCTTTCAGTAAATAAGTTTTGAAAACAAAGATCAGCTGTGTAACTCAAACTGGGAAGAGGTGGTTGATGCCTGCCATTTAGACTTATGCCCTTAACAGTATGCTTTAATTTTGGCCATCCCTGAATTGATCAGGCAGTTGGACTAGA
>VZTX01021811.1:0-157236 GCA_013400915.1 Pardalotus punctatus | reverse complement strand
CTTCCCTTCCCTTCCCTTCCCTTCTCTTCCATGCCTAAATAGGACAAAAATCTACCTCACAATCTTCAGTAGTGTCACAACAGTTCCATGGTTAAGGTTCTCTACGAGATCTCACAGATAAGTTTCTTGGCAAATTTTAGCTCAAGACAAAATCACATTATACACTTCATGTACATTTTAAAGTGGTAATGCAAAGAAATAATTGGCTATTCCGTGATTCAAAATCACCCCTATATTTTATGACACTTATGGCAGTGGTACTTCATGATCTTTGTTTGGAACCATATTTTCTTCTTTTTAGTGAATTGTCCATTTTTTCATATGTAGATAATCAAAGAATTTTATTAGTTGCTACAATATGGAATAATGGAGAATAAAAATTCTGGTACTCAAAATATAATCCCATGGGACTACATATGACAGCTAGGCTAGAAGAGCATTATTTAAGATGGAGCTTTTAAAACTTGAAAGTCAGGAATTACCAGACTTGCAGCTGCCTGAATAACTCAAATTCTGATCATTTGCACTTTTTTTCTTTGCACTGAATGTAAGGTTTAAAGTCTGAAAAACAGTGTTGAATTCAGTGGTGTAGGTATACAAAGATTGAATTTAACATTGTGCAGACAGTTGAATCCAGGTTTTTTTTTACATGTTGACTTTTCATTCTAATGGTTTTCTGAAATAGGTTTCATATTTTTGAAACTAAATTCATCGGAATATGGGTTTATTTTCTTTTTTCAAGAAAAGGTAAAATTTATTTTCTATGAAAGTATAACTTTATATGACCTTAGCATTTATTGCACCCATAAGTCTTCAACAACATGTACAAACAGTGGCAGGAGGAGAGCCTAATACGGATTTGTTTTGTCTGCTCCTCAGCACCTCCTTTGATATCTCCTAAGTCTGTCATTCATGACATCTTTTTCCCAGACTTAGAAAGTACATATTCAGCTAGACTGGCAATCCACTAAAATTTGCTTGTACATTGCAAGTAAGAGAAAGGAGTTTATCATACTTAGTGATTTTTATCATGGATTTTTATCATGGATTGATCTGTTTCAACATGAAAGATTGAAGTCAGTAGCTAAGGTATACAAGACCAGGATTCAGATGTACTCAGAGTCAAGCGAGGAGGAAAATGAACCATGGCCTCAGACAGAGTATGTCTGTGTGCTGCTTGCTGACTGTGGGATTTACCCAAGTGTAAAGTTCAGTTCTTGGCTGCTTTAGTTCAGACTTGCACAGTTCAAGTGAGAATGTGATTTCTGTTCTCAAATCAATGGATAGGGTTTGTTTTTTTTCTTAACCTGACAAATTTTATTTAGGATATTTGGAGCTTCAGTTTGGTCTAGTGACAAAGCTTCTTAGGTGCAAAGAATCTTACCTGGATCCCACCTAATCTCACTGGAAAAATAGGTTAGCAGCTAAGCAGTGTTTTAAAGATGGGACTGAATTCTTAAAGAGATGGATTGGTATCCAAGTGATTTTGAGGATCATAATCTGTTCAGAGAAAATGCATTGCTGTTGAGTCACTTCTCAGCTGTATTCAGAGCTTTGACAGGCCATAAACAAACTTCTGATTCTCCCTGGCTAGCCTGAACGTATATGGTAGAGTCCTAATGGCTAAAAGAAGGAAAAGGGAAGAAAAGTAGAGTGCAAAATCCCTAACAAAATCCATAGCTTGTTAAGATTAACATACTTTGTATTTCAGGATTGGAAGGAGATTCTTATAAAAATAGGCACATAGTTTCTATACCTTTATTACACAGAAGAGTATCATGGAATTTCTTTATAATTCTGCTCTTGAAATTAATAGGAAATAAATTAGGTCAATATCCTAAAAATTAGGGAATTATGTACAAATATTGATATTTGTGCTGTGCTAGATATTTGTTGCTTACAAGATTCTTTCTCTTATTTGTTGTTTGGAGTGTCCAAGTGAAGATATAATATCAAATTTTTCTGAAATAGGCAGTGTATTGTTCTTAAAATGACTAGCTTGATTCCTGTAGGTAACTTGCGAAGTAAAATGAATGAGCAAGAATATCAGAATCTGGTACTGACTTATCAAAAAGTGAAAATACATGGGAATATATTAATTTTTATTCTCTTCTTTAGATCTAATATTTCAGTATTTTAATATCTTGTCATAAAGCATATTTGGGATTCAATATATTCTGCAGTGATAAAAATGAAATATTATTTACTAAACATTCCTGTGTAGGTGGCATGAATTATCTGTTGGCCTGATCACATTGTATTAGTACTGAAAAATTGCATTTATCTGTTTCTTTATTTTGTATTTTCAGGTAAAGATTGAAAATCTGGACTATCATCACTTTCTGCCTTTGTTCTTTGATGGGCTTTGTGAAACGAAATTTCCATATGAGTTTTTTGCCCGTCAAGGAGTCCATGACCTTCTGGAGCATGGTGGAGACAAGATTCTTCCTGTTGTTCCTCATCTCATTACCCCAATAAGAAGTAGGTGAACATGCATGAAAAAAAATCCATAAAATTGTATATATATGATGTAAATTTTTGAAAAGTTACTAATTAAGCTGTAAGACATAACAGCCTGAACATTTCATGAAGATTATTGCAAGTGTGAGTAAATTTTAAGATTCAAGGCTTGAAGGCTTATGCCTTCAATCACCTGATATGTGCAGTATTTCAGAAGAATAGACTCTCTGGTTAGTGTTTTTCTTACTATCAGGTGGCTTTTGTTCTCTGGAAATGTGGTGTTTTCTTAGCTGACTTTGTATATTTATTCTGTAAATCCTTTACTGTACAGACCAGTTCATCTAAAATGACAGGAGAAATCAACAGATGGCATTTTAGAAATGTTATTTTTGAAGGTTTTAAGACAACGGTTTTTTTGTGAAAAAAATTGTGAAAAGTAATAAATTATTTTAACACAAATGTAATTCCACTAAACTTCAAGTGTAGTACCACTAAAACTTTATTTTCTTGAACCACCTATTCTTTCAGGCATATTGTTTTGTCCTTTCCTGTTTCCTTAGGTCAGTACCTTGAAGAGCTATTATTCTGAACCATCATCCTTCTTTAGTTAGTTGTTGTGATTCTTAACTCTGCACGCGACACCTATACTAATAGATGCTCGTGTTTGTTAAACTTGGCTTCTCTTTTATCGTTGATTATTAATGGTGTCATTGCTGTTCTTTTTCCTGTCCATGAGAAGGTTCAGCTTTAAATACAGTTTGGAAAAAGGGGAAATGAATGTCATTTGGAGTCTGACAATACGGAAATAATAGCGTGGGAAGGGTCACAATTTTGAGTTTTTCATTCAGTGTTTTCTCAATTTAGATTGATTGTAGATGTCACTATTTCTTACTGTAGTTTTGAAAATGTCAAAAGGAATATGTAATATTCAGAATGTTTGCTCTGTGACACTTGAGAAAGGTTATGAAAACGACGTTACCATTTTTATCTCTAAAAGGGAGACATGTAAAGACAGGAATGATATAATTTCTTTAGAACTGTATTTACAACACCACCGAAATACATTTACAGTAGTATCATTTTTTTTGAAAGCTGAAATAATTTCTTTAAAAAAAGACTGCAAGTTTGTGACAGCAGCTATTCAGTTAGGATTTAAAAGTCTAGCTTAGATATAATTACCTGGAAGCTTTAGCTGTTACACAGCATTTAGCATTAGAAAGAGACTGCTAGGTGAGGGTATTTGTATGGGTTTGATATATAATCTTAAGTCATAATTTATAGTGCTGAAACCCATTCAAGAATCTGCTAGCTAAATTTAGTAGTTGGTTCTGATTTATTCTGAAGTGCTTATTTTTTTATTTTAAAAAGGCTTCTGTATCAGCTTTAATATGTGAAGAGTCAAGTATTATCAATGATAAAGGCTTCTTCCTAATTAAAGCCATACTAATATTAGAAAAAGACACCATCATCTCCAGGAGTCTGAAAATGTGTACTTTTAAGGGTTTTTAAATTTGCTGCAACTGTGTAATATGGTGGTGTAGTCATAGCTATACATTTCCGTGGCTCAGCTGCATCCACAATAAACTCAGCTATGTTTTACACAGATTGCTGTCTCTTAAGTGTCCCCCTGGGTGAGTTATATCTGATTAACCAGTTTTCTTCTAGACTTCTACCATATTTCTACTGTGAAAGAGTGAATCAGTTGATTGTTAGGCAAGATAATATATATCATCAAGGGGAAAAGGCTAAAAGAAAGACAGGAAAACAGCTCTATAGATAGAATGCTTTTAAAAGTAGTTTTCTCTTCTGCATGTTCAGCAAAGGAATATATTAGTAAAGGCTTAAATGTTCTCTAAAAACATTCTGAATTGAATTTTAGAATTCTGTATTATATTTTAATGATTTAAGGGGAAATTTGTCTTCCAGCCATCCTTGCTTAAAGTTCACGCATTTGAACACTGTATCATTAAAGATGAAAATTATATTATTTAATCCATCTGTGGGTTATTGTAAGCCCAAATCCTTTCAACAAATTCTTTTCTGGTTAAACAGGCAGTGATTAAAAAAAGGCAGACAATTGAAATTAACAGGCCCAGGTTGTCTTCTAAAATATCTGAAATGTTATTAAAATAATGAAGAATGATATTTAGTTGAACAATAATACTGTATTTTTGTTTACCACACTGGAAGGAACTTTTTTTAACCGAAATTCAGAGGAAGAAAAAATCCTTCCAGTTGGAGGCATTAATTTCTCAGAGAGAAAAAGGTTCAAAATATATTTTTATTTCTCAAAATAAAAATCCAAAATATATTGGATCTTACACTAGAAAAACATGATAAAATAGTTTATAAATATAGTCACTGCACAACATAAAACTCAGAAAAAACAAATTATATGTATATGTCAAACTTGTAAGGAATCCAACTAAAAATAAATAAAATACAAAATCAGAAAATAGGATTACTTAATATATAGGGCATTTTGCTCCCTTTCACAGAAGATGTAGGCAAATCCATTTTCTGAGTTCTTTAAACCTCAGCAAAGATATATAAACTGAGATATATGGCAAATAGCGAAGTGCTTTGCAGCAGTGTCATGAAAGTTCTGATGCACAACACACAGCCAAATATCTTCTTTTCCAGAAAGTTCCATATTGTGATTTTCATATTGCAGACAGGTAAAAAAGCAGAAGAAGAAGGCTGATTTTGCCCCACATCACAGATTTAATTGGTGGCAGAGAGCTGAACAGAACCTAGACACAGCCCCCTGGGGTAGAAGGCAAAGATGTCTGCAGGTTACATGAGAGCTCCCTTATTTTTAGGAAACAGAGGAATCTGTCTACACTTCCCATGTTTTCCTGTGTGGTCATTATAGGAATGTCATATTCGTTTTGATACTCGATTTTTGGGGCCAATTTGTGCTTTTAATATTACATTTGCCATAACGAATGTCAGATCAGAAAATCCTTGTCTTTTTGCTTGCTCTCATTAGGCTTCTGCAAGTCTCAGATTTCTGACTGCAGAGTTCCCCGATATTCTCTGCATGAGACACACGTGCAGACATAAACACTGAGGGAGCCAGAAGTTTCTACACCTTGGTCTATTATTTCTATGAGTAACGTCAGGGACATGCAACACAGGGCGTGGAAGCACCTCCTTTCAGAGGCAGTTAGCATGCTGCCATTCACATTTGCTTTGCTGGCAATGTAGTTGTAGGAGTTTTCAACCCCCTCAAGCATAAAGTCATTAATTGTTCCAGCTCCCACACTCTGACTTTTGCTAATGCAATTGTTTGTGGAGCAACTTGGTGAAACTTTTATCTAGCTGTTTAAAAAAAACAAAAAATGCAAAGGAGCCCAAATCTAAAATAAATCTAAAATATTTTTAGAGTGGCGCTGCTTTTAAAGTCAGATCATTTGAACGGTCTAGTTTATCAATGCACTGCCGCAAATGAAGGAATAGTACATGATAGCACAGATGTTGGAGTGAATGGGTAGAAATGATCAATAGGAAGATCTTGATATAGCTAATGAAGATAATAATGTGAAATTAAACACTTAAGTATCTTGGATCATCCACTTGCCAGAATGTTTTCTGTTCTGTGCTGTGAATCCTAAAATAGATACACAGGCAATCTGAATTTAGGCCTAAAAGTCAGTAAAGCTCACACCTTTGTAGCTGTAACTTAGAAAGAAGTATTTTTTCTACACATTTGCAGTCAGCAGACCAATTCTGATTGAATCCAAAAAGAATAATCTCCACTCTAAGGAACACTGAAATTTTCTTTTTCAAGGCTTTTACCATGCCGTTAAAAATTAACTTCTGTGATACAGTTAATCAAGGATACCTTAAACTGTTGAAAAAGTTTCATTAAGGAAACAGATTTTTTTGTGATTCAGATCTAGAGAAATGAACAGAGCATTCCTCCCTCAGTGTCACCTACAGAGTCCTTTTTAATGTTTCATAAACTTCCAAATTAAACTGATTTCTGTTTTCTTATTGTTTACATTCTGTTTGAGTCTGATTTCTGTTTTCTTACTATTCCCATTCTATTTGAATGTAAAATGTTGTCTTGGACTACAGTGTAGTTAATTCCCATTTAATGTCAAATCAGTGTCACTTTTGCATTTAGATATATAAAGTCAAGCGTGTTGCTAGCAGTTGTTCTAAGCAGTTATATTTCTTCTCATACATCTTCACTGTTTCTAGGAGTATTTAACGACTGTTAAATACTTCCTTTCACAAAGTGCTGCAGTATTTTTATGGAATAAATATGGTTTTCTGGTCTGCAGTTCTTTTTCTTCTGCAAATCATGTAAGTTGATTTCTTCACTTACAGAAAGTAAGTTAAACCTCTAATGTAATTGTAATTTTCCTCCTGGCTGACTGTTGCTCATGAGAACCAGTTCTGGTTATTAAGATCACAGGCTGAAAAATAGCAGTAAACAAGCTTGCTTTTATAGACTTAAAATGCCTTTAAAGAAGGCAAAGGTCTCTGATTTTTTTTCTTTTAATTTTCTTGATACTCAAATACTAAAGCATTTCCCCTGCAGGTTTCATCAACAAGTACAAGTGGTTGCAATTAGATTTATATTAGATTTGTCTGCTCAAAACTGCTCATTTCAGGTATTTTCAAATGTTACAGGAAGCAGATTCTTTATTACTCCTCTTTACTACTGTCTGTGAGGAGAAACTGTGCTTCAATAAAGATAAATCTCATCCATGTTTGGAAAGTGAAATCTGCAATTAACATCTCTGACTTTTGAAGTTGTAGCTATTCTTTCCTGAATTTATAAATTTATTAATATTTATAATTTATTAGTAATGAATTTCATCTGCCGTTTTATCACCCAGTTGTTGTGTACTGTAAAGTTGCTTTATAGTTCTTCAAAGTCAGTCCTTGTCTTTGGCATCTGGAATTACTCAGTATCATCAGTAATCTTTGTTATCATCAGTAAAAAACTCTTCCAAATCACCTATGGATCTAGTAAAAAACATGAACTTCAGCACAGATTCCTGCAAGGCCCTACTAGTGATACTCCTCCTCTGTGATCACTTGTTGTTGCCCTTAGTTCCTGTCTCTAAGCCATTATTTATTTATATGGAAGCCATGACAGTTCAGTGAGACACCTTATCAAATACCTTTTGAAAGTCTAAGAAAACTGTATCATCAGGCTTTTCTTGTCCACATTCTTCTTATTCAAGGATCTACAGCACATTTAGAACGCTATATTAAGTTGTGCAGTACAGATGCCAATACTACTGGTCTTTGATTCTGCAGACCTTTCTTGTAAATGGCATCACATTTCATTGATAACAGACCTGTTTTTATCAGGAGGGTGGGTACTTGGTGACGTTTTAATTTTAGACAGCACAGAGGAAGGAATGTACATCTAGGAATGGATGGAAACTGTGGACTGGCATAGTAACTGAGCAGTTTTTTGGGACTCTCTTCTAAGTGTTCTTTATACTATGTAATTAAACTGGGTCCACAAATGTTAATAGAGTTCAAGTTTTATAGAAGCTGATCTAGTACAATGCTAGAATTACCTGCACAACTAAAGCTGAAAAAAGCCACTGACTTTCTCTTCCATATTCTGCTAGATCATGTTTCTTGCAAGCATCAATGGTTCAGTTATGGATCTTAGCCTTTTCTGTGCCTTACACTTTGGCTTTACAAAAAACAGTCTTTGATGACAAAGGTTTTCATGCTTTGCCCCCTATTTCTCCTCCCCATGATTTCACTGTAAACTCATCACTCTTTCAGTTGTACAGGAAGAAATCTCTGTCTACCTGTATTGTTACTTGGATCAGGCTCTTACTGGACTTCTAAAAAGTGCAGAACACAAGGTTCTTATTCTGGTTTTTATTTGCCTGATTGAAATACTGTGCTTTGTACCACCGGTCATTACTGTTCTGTAAATTTAGCATAATACTATTATCTAAGTACATGTAGTTAAGTATTATGCACTTTGAAAGTTTTGGAGAAAATTTTTTAAGAGACATATGTATCACTTTAATCAATAGCATTTTGAGAATACTTCATGTTAGGAGTTCTTTAAACCTGACCCTGTGAATTTGAAAGAAGTCCTTGATCAACAAGATTAAGTAGATCACAACAGTCGAAGCATTTTTATCCTGAGTGCTTGTTACCCCACAGTGATATCTATGCTATGTATCTTGTTCTGCTTCAGGCAAAGAGTTTTCTAAAAAAGTTGCCTCATTTACCAATTGCGTCAGAGAGATGAATGCCAACTAAATTAGTTTTAGTGTTTGGTTGTAAGACCTAAGTAGAAAATGGAAACTGTTGGAGCATTTCTAAGCATAGATTCACAAGTGTATTTGAAAAAGAAGTTGAAGAAAATTATCAACATAACTTTTAATATAACTATCAAAATCTAAAATTAGTATTTAGAGAAGAGATGGAAGTTTGGGGAAAGTGATTTGATTCTGTTAAGTTCAGGCTACCAATGTGCTGTCTGGGAGAGAAGGTTCTGATTGGAACCCTTCTGTACAACTACACTGTGTCATGAAAAAGATCCACTGTGTTCTGGGAGATATGCTGTCATGTTTCCTGGCTTATAAAATCTATCAGTCTCTATCAAATGAGAACTGTGGCTTCTGTTATAGACAATATCTGGGACTGAGATAGGATTTTCCAAACTGCCACCTAAAAATAAATTATAAAAATAAAAAATATCAATTTATATAACTTCTACGTAATTTCATTGAGATTTTTGAAGTGTTACTCAAGGAAAAGACTTGAATGTTTTAAAATACTTATTTCTATTGCTTTATATGTAAACATCTAGCTAAATAGATAAGCAAACAAATGGCATATATCTTAAGGACAGTTTCTGGTCTTAATGGAAATTTAACAAAAAAATCCAAAATTTACATCAATTGCCAATAAAATTTATCTGAAGTTAAAAGTACATTGTATTAACGTTGACTGAATTCAATGAATTGGTATATTGTATTGTCTCATTGCTAACAATCTTTAATAAACAGCACTATGATGTTTTAAATATGCTTTCAAATTTCATAACTATCTTTTACTTTGGAAATGGTAGAAACAGAACTAACTCAGACACTGAGCTTTTAAATCATATATTTAATCTGCTATCATTGTAAAATTATCTTTTAATTAAGAAAGTTTTGATGAACAGAAAATATTTGTTTGGAAAAGTTGTAGCAGTACAAAATAACGTATGTTTGAATCAAAAATACTTCACTATATATTTCATTTGAGCAGTTATTTAAGCTTGAGGGTTTCTTGTAAAAATGTATCCTAATCAGAAGCAAAATCTTCCACTTCATACCATTAAAGGAGAAAACATCAAAACTACCAAGCAACAGAGTCAATGTATTGGGTTGGAGTTTTTTGCTGCTTAATGCTTTGGTCATTTAGACTACTGCTTACAGTAGTCTAAATGACCAAAGAGAACTATGGACCACTGAGGCAGGAAAGTCCTTTCAAAACCCTTTCGAGAGCAGAAAGGTCTATCTTTAACTGAGAAGCAAACCACTCGTTCACTTTGCTGTTATTGTCAAGATCCATGTCTTCTAGCAGACTTCTAGGCCAAGAGGCAATACCCTAGAATGTTTGCTAAATCGGAATACTATGGATGTTATGCATATTTCCTTCATTTGGACTATGTAGCTGTACTGCAGCAAGATTCCTAAATGGTCTGCTTTATTGCTGTGTAAGGATACTAGTATTTTCTTCAATTTCTGTTAACCTGTGGATATCACTGACATTTTCCAATGTATTGGAACGTACTTTTTTCATATACTGCATTAATATTTTCTTCCTTTTATTCATGTGGGAGAATGGTCTGTCATGATGGTAGTGCACAGAAAATAATTACCAGATTTTTAAAAGATAAACAGATATTTGAAGGTGGTGCATCTTTGGGGCAGGGACTGCCTCTAATTGAATGTTTATAAAGTGCCTAATATAATCAAGCCAGAAGCTGGTTGGCTGTGATGCATGCCACAGTGAAAATATTTAAGAAGAGTAACAACAGTTCTATAGTCAAAATTTTCTTTATTTTGATATTTACAAGTGTTTTCCTAACACGCACTGCGGATTTGAAGGGATCCAGGCTCAAATTCTCCGTCTGTTTGATTCTACCATATCCATCTGCATCCATGCCCCTGCAGGCTGCAGTGTGTGCCCCACTCTTATACCAGTACCAAGCAGCAGTGAGCAGAGCTGTAGGAGGTGCCCTCAGGCAGGGGAACTCCTCAGTTTAGTGACAGAGCTCCAGGAGGAGGTGGGTATGCTGAGGTGTATCAAGGAGAGTGGGACACTACTGAAATTGCACCCTGTCTTCTCTGAGACAGGCACAACAGGCAGACATCCAGGTTCCCTGTCCTTTCTCCACCTGGGAGAACAGAATGACTCAAGGGATAGGGGGCAATGGTGACAAGTTCCTCTGCTGGCACCATAAGTGCATTTCCTCTGGGACTGCCCCAGCTTCCCAGGTGCCATTATACAATAGATACAAGGCTCTGCAAGTGGTACCAAACAACAACAAGGATAATGGTTCATCTGGCATGAAGGTGTCACAAAGGTTAAATTGACCCATGCCCTGCATCAAAACTGCTTCCATTAAAAAAAAAAAGAAAAAAATCAACTGGTCATTTTAATAGGAGGATCCCATCAGCAGCTAACAGAAGGTTCAATATGCAGATTGGACCCAATTCTTGGGAAAGTCTGATGCCTTCCTGGGGCCTGCAGGGATTAAAGATGTGAAGAGAAAGCTTCCTCCCCTGGTATGGCCCCCAGATTATTATCCATTATTTATGTTTTAGGCATTTAGTGATGAAGTCCAAACAAGAAGTCTGAGGACAGCCAAGACTTCAAGGCTATGGGACAACTGGTTAAGGGATCTGGAATAGATGTAATTCTCCTCTACCCTTCCAGTTGCAGAGAATGATGAGGAAAGAAATAGGAAGAGCCAGCAGATCAGTGTCTGGCTCTGAGGTTGGTGTCACTGGCAGGATTCGGAGTCTTTTCATCATGGATTGTTTTAAAGGCCTACTTGAGGCCTACAGGTACCTGTGTCAGAAGGGGAAAAGGATCTTTACACAGGAGCTAGCAGGATTCATTGAAAGACCTTTAAATTAGATTTGAAGGGGTAAAGGGGTCAAACAGGGCTCACTAGAGATAAGCCTGGCTGCAGCATGCCACTCTTCAAGGGACAATGCTGGTGACGTACTTCAGTCTTATGTTTTGGTAGAGGTAGGGGGTGGAGATCCATGTGCATGATGTGGTGGCTGGAGGCCACCTTGGGCACAGTGTTCATGTAATGATGGAATTTTCAATTATGAGAGAAGTAAGGAGAGAGGTCAGCAGAACTGCTGCCTCGGACTTAGAGAGGGCAGAGTTTGGCCTGTTTAGGAGCATGTTTGACAGAGACCCTTGGGGGAGGCAGTCCTGAAGGGTGATGGGGTCCAGGAAGGCTGGATGTTCTTCAAGGAGGAAATCTTAAAGGTTCAGGAGCAAACTGTCCCCATTTGCTGAAAGATGATCCAGCAGATGAGCCTGACTGAACAGAGACACTTGTCTGGAACTCAGGGGGAAAAAAAGAGTTTATGACCTGCCAAAGGTCAGGCAACTCAGGAAGACTAAAATATTGTCATAAGCTTATGCAGGGAGAAAATTAAAAGTCCCAAAGCCCAAATACAACTTAATCTGGCTACTGCCATAAAGTATAAGAAAAAATGTTTATATATATCAGAAGCAAAAGGAGGGCTAAGGAAAATCTATCTGTACTGATTGTAGGAGGAAGCATAATGAGAAAGGATGAGGAAAAGGCTGAGGACCTTAATGCATTATTTGCCTCCATCTTTAGTTTTAAAACCAGTTATTCTCAGAATATATGGAATAACCCTGAGTTAGAGATAGGGATGGGGAGCAGAATGAAGCCACTATAATCCAAGGAGAAATTGTCAGGTACCTGCTGCTCCACTTGGACAGAGACAAGTCTAGCATCTGATGGGATCCATCCAAAAGTTCTTCTTAGCAGTATTTGCACAGCCATTTCCACTTACATGACATATTCTGCATGCCTGAAAATAAGGTTTCTCATCCTCTAGGACAGCTTCTACAGTCCAGAAGTACTGTTCCTGGGAGTGGGCACAATTTGTTTGTTAAGGATTAAGAAGCAGTGGTTTCTGTCAATGATTAATTTTTATACCCTTAATTAATTATTAGTGTGTGTATGAATAATTAATTGTATTAATTTGTAATAATTCATTCATTAAATTGAATATAAATATTCATTCACGCTTGTATGCATGGCATAACTATTGTACTGAAAATTATGAGTGTTGGTGATAATTTCCCTGTTAGTTCAGTTAGCTGTTATTTATGTGTATGACAAGTTAGTAGTGAACAAATTTATGTGTTGGAACCCCCAAACTTCCTCTTCTAGTCACTCTTTTATGAAAATAAATAATGCCTCTTTCTCTCTAACAGAGTATTTTCCTGCTTGAGACTTGGACCCAGTCTTTAAAATTGTTTCTGGGTGTTTCTCTTTGCTAAAGCAGCCTTAGAACATCTATCCACAAAAGTGTAATTTGGAATAGCCAGCCTCTTTGCTGGAACTTAGTGTGAGCATGCTGCATTGTTGGGCTTCCTGTCCACACATTATTGTGCTCAGAGATAATATGAAATTAAGTGCAGCCTGGTGACTACAACAGGGACTAGCAAATAAGAAGTATAGAAACCAGTCTGTATTTTCATTTAGCAGTACTTCCTTAACTTGGATGATGTGCAATAGTACATTTTATGTACAGTATACAATTTATACCTTGGGTTTTCTGTTTTCTAACAGTAGGTTTAGTATACTTTTCACAAGCATGCCAAGAGGCATGAAGGGAGATTTTTACTAGTTGATTTTTGAGTATTGTCTCTGCCCATCACACAACCAATCTGCCCTGCCCTTGCTTTGGAGATCTAGCTCTGATTTTTAACACTCAGCAGGCATGCAGTAAGAAGCAGAAGAAGGGGAGGTACAGTGCATTTACTTAAAGATATGGAAAAACTGACTTTGCTCCTGTGTGAAAATACTACCTCATTCCCCATGAAACAGCATTCCTGTGCCCTGATAAAACTCGGTGCTGGAAATACTGAATCATCAAATTGGAATCATAGAATGATTTGGGTTGCAAGACGCCTTTAAAAATAATCTAGTTCTGACACCTCTGCAATGAGTAGGGATGTCTTCGATCCTATTGCTTTGATTTGAAGAGGCAGTTCTTGAAGAAGTTGCTAGTAACTCCTCTTCAAATTTTGTTCTGTTCCTTGCTACAATTTTTTCTACATGCTTATACTTTGTTATGGTATCTTGAATCACATATTTATATATTTCTGTGTTTATAAAACATAGTCATGAATATGAGCTTATCTTTATAAGTTTTGTCCAGCTGCAATGATGTAGAGGTCTGTGTAACTGGGCAGAACACTGAAGAATTAGACCGATATATGACCATACCAAATTTGATAACTGCTTTCAGCTGCACAATTTCAGAGATGCTTTTATAAATAGATGGATTTTGCACGGAAAAAAAATATTATTTCAAGCATGACTCATTTTTAATTACAAGAGAGAATGCAAAGTACTTGCTTTTAGTAAAATTTAAAGAGGGGAAACAAAAGGTATTTATGAAATGTCTTACTGTCATAAGATTAGAAGCATGACACTGAAAGCTAAGAGAAAAATCTAAGTAGGCTAGACAAAATCTTTTTTTCCCCTAGAATGTTTTTCTTTTGAAAAAAGCCTACAAGGTTTTTTTTGTGTTTTTTTTTTTTTTTCTATAAACATTTGCTTCATTGTACTGGTTCTCAGAATAGCAGGAATTGTCAGTTGAATGAATAAAATGATCATTAAATAAATGAGTACAAACATACAAACACTAATTGTTGCACTAGAATGTATCTGTTGTCAACCTTTGCAGGTTGTCCTGCAGTTGTACAGTTCCATTGGCCCCAAATGGTACTTACTGAACATTTATTTTTCATTTGTTTGGACCATGCCAGTATTATACAGGCAGCATGAGGGAATAATGAGCTGCATTCTTTGGGTTACTGAAGAGTCAGCACAAATTGTGGGAACAAATAACAATCAGACAAGGCAGTGTTTTATAACATCAGGACTGCAATCCATCTTTGGGATCTTTCAAAGCTGGGCTAATAAAGGCCCACTTACAATTCCTGACAGAGTATAGTTTAATTAAATTTGTCCATTAGAGGTCTCCTACCCCTCCCTCTACATTTGAGAAATTAATTCTGCTTTCTGCCTGTTGTTCTTTTTGCATCACAGATGCACTGAACCTTCGTAACCGACAGATCCTCTGCACCACGCTGAAAATCCTCCAGCACCTGGTGGTGTCAGCTGAAATGGTGGGAGAGGCCTTGGTGCCCTATTATCGGCAAATTCTCCCAGTCCTAAACATCTTTAAGAATATGAATGGTGAGTTATCCTAACAGACACTGTGTCTTTCAACTCCTAAGGCAAAAAGGGGCTTGAGGCAGGGTTAATTAACAATGTAGTTAAGATTTATTACTGTATATAAACTCAAATCCATTTGGAGCTCTAAATAATGTAAACTCCCCCTCTTACTATTCCCTAAGGATGCACTGAAATTAACAATTTCATTTATAACTCCTTGCACGTACAGTTTATTTAACGCAGTACAGAAGCACTGAAGCAGTTCTATAATCTTCCAATAATTAAATTGTAAAGTTTTGTAGCAGTCTTTTGAATACATTAATAAAATGCAAAGGTTTTTTCCTCCCTCAAACACATTAGTTTAGTCCAGCTGTTTTATTCCATTCTGTGCTCTCCACAAGCAATTTGCTGCTACCAGAAGGTTTAGGAAAGATTAGAAATAAAAGTAGAGATCAAACTAATTAATTTGAGGGTCGAGAGAATTCCTTGTTGTAGAAGAATTTCCAGTTAGAAACAGTGAAGTTTGAAGTTATTGCTGCACACTTAGCAGGTTTTATTATAGAGAAATTTAGAACTAATTTATATCTACAGTTAAGTATGCATTTTCTTTGTAGTGCAGATCCCACCAGTTTCAGTCTTTAATAAGTGGTCCTATGAGTTCTGTATACTGTGAATACATTTACACCACAGTCACCAGCTGAAATCAATATGATGTATATTGCTTTTGCCAAACTAATCTTTAAAGTATTTTTCTGTAGTAAATCTGTCTGTACTTATGTTCAATTATCTACAAAGTTACTGACTTTAAAATTTCTGCAGTTGAGTTGCAGCTGTATAGATGAAATTAATTCCTCACAAGCTTTCCAAAGAGGGTTTTCATGAAATTCATGGCATTTTAATAGTTCTCTGCAGGACTCCTCCCTATTATACTTTCTGTTTGCGTTACTACGGAATATAATACCTTGTACTCACTCTTTAGTGAGTATAAGATTCAAATCAGATTGAAAAATACCTGTTCAGATACTGACTTGAAGGCACAAATGGAATTTACATTTTAGATCCCTTTAAATATGTGTATATCTCTGACTTTGTTTTACTTAGTGAGACACATGCACGGAATTCCAGAAGTGCAGCTTATTTCTGATGACAACTGTGTCTTTCCAGAAGATGTGGGATGAAAGGTTCTAAGTGAAATCTTTAGGCTGAACTTAAATAATTTCAGTAGGGCTCCTTATGGATTGGAAGATTCCCCCCTTATAGATCTAATTTCAGTATCTGGCACAAAACAAGACTGTAAAAAGGACTCTCATTGATGAATGAATATACCACACATGCTTTTTTCCAAATTTCAGCCTGAAATAGCCCACAAATTCTCTTGACTAGGCTTTTCTACCGAGTGATTTCAGATGAAAAATAGGGAAAGCTCATGTGTAGCCACATACATAGCTTAGCAAGGCATTGAACACAATCTAAATATATCTTCAGTTTTGATTGTTTTGTGAGCAACATAAAACACATTTTCAACATAGTTGCATGAGATCTGTGCACTGTGAATTTGCACCTATATAAAACTACACTAAATCACATTTGACATTTAAGAGCTAAAGCTCCAAAAATAAATTAAAAGTAATAGTCCAAAATTAATTGATTTTATTAAGTAATTACTTTTTTAGAAATAAAAATGTTGAAATTTTAGTATTACCAGTAATTAAATAGATGCTATTTGCAAGGCCTACCATATGAAACTGTTCAACTTCAGTACTTACATGTGGGTTATAGGGAATACCTCTGTCTCCTCCTTCCACAGAAAGATTATGTTTCATTCCTCCTTCACTGGTGGTTGACAGAAAATATAGGGTCCTTTCCTCCTCTTTCTATCTCACATAAGCTAATAGGCAGGAATAGGGAAATTGCAGAGGATGATCTGGCCTATTTTCTCCACTGTTTGTTGATACAGGTGAAAGATGGGGCTAGTGAAGCGTTAATTCTTCTTCCTTCTTTTCTCTATAGCTTGTGAAAGTAAGAATTGTGATGCATCTTCCAGGATTTGTATGATTTGCAGTCTGTTAAGTCAGACACTGTGGAAGTTAGTCCAGAGTTAAGTTAACTGGAAGAAGCTATGTTTTAATCGTTGCCACAGTATCTATCTGATGAAAGGAACTCTTTCCCAAATTCAGCATCTGTGAATACCACTCTCAGTAAACAAGCTTATAGTCAAGAGAATATTAAAAAAAGAAAAAAAAGAAGTGTTATTAAGAAATTAAGGTCAACTTACCTTAAGTTCAAGTTACCTGGTGACCAATTTAGAGCAAACCAAAATGATTCTTCATGCAGCGTGTGTGATGTGAGGCTCTGGAACTTCCAACCTGAAATTCTTTAGATACTAAAGGTTTTCGTGAGTTCAGTGGAGGCTCAGAAATGTCATAAAAAATCTATTGCTTGTTTAATAAAACACGTGTGTCATTGCTGTTGGTAATTTTTGTAAATTATAAAACGGGGGGAATATTGATGAAAAATAAATTAAAAATTTCAATCATTGAAGACATATAAAACATGTTCACCCATCTGAGTCATAAGATATAGGTTAAAATAAATCAATGCAATCTAACTTATAAATATCAGGGGGAAGATCCAAGCCTCCTGAGACAATCTGTGTAAAAGCCAGAGCAGAGAGTTCAATGAACTTCTGAAGAGTCTCGTTAGTGAGCAAGGGGCTTTTTGGCACACAAAGCATATTTGGTGTGTCTGAATTTGTGTCCTCTCTGGAACTTAGGCCCTGACTGTCAGTAGATGTTTCTTTACCCTTGGGTTCCCGAGTACTGTGTTGCAGAGCACTGAGACATAAAAGAGCAAAGTTCTGTTGGTGATGCTACCACTTATGTCTTTGTTGAGAGACAGGGAGAGCATCCTCACCATCTGGCCAGAGTGTGCTCTGAGACAGGGTGGAAGCTTTCTGGTGAAACTGTTAGCCAGAGCCATAAGGCTGGCAAGAGAGCAAGAGAAGGGAACATGGGTATATTCCAGTGATTGAGGACGAGGAATACTGCTGAGATACAGGAAATATTTGTCTGTTTTCTGGAGACTGGGAGGGGATTAACAGTCTCCAAGAAAGCTTCCCAACATAGGGACTATTACACAAATTTGCTACTCTATAAGAGAAGAAACTAAAAACATAATGATAGTGCTTACTACGCCTTATTAGAAATTTTGTAATGCTACTGTAGTTTGAATGTGTAAGGTAAATGTACTCTTATAAAACTAATTTAAATCTTGTGAAGAGGGAAAGAATAGACTCCAATGGAAGTATTCTTTTGTACCACAAAACCTTTTCTTTTTGTGTATCTTATTTACAAAGCTGTCCTTTATAAATCTATGAATTATCTGGGGTAAATACAATTTAAAAACAAATACAATAAATTTCTTCTTTTGTCAGTGCAGACAGAAGAGAAAAATAAGAGAGAACAAAAGGGGAAAAAAAGGAGTCTTCAGAGCCTGGAATATGCTATTAAGGTGCATTTATGCCAGAATGATGACTGAAACAGACACCTATTCATTAAAAGGATTAGAATGTTAGGAACAGCAAAATTCTGATTGATTTACCTGACTAGTAAATGAAAATTTCATTTATTTAGCTTACCAATTATTTTCATGTTATCGATTTATATTATTTGGTAGTGATCAAGAACAGCTTTGCAGATAAAATAGAGTTAGATGAAAACAAAATATTATAAAGATTTACATGCCAGAAAGAGAGAAGTGTGGGGTGACACTGCACTGTGGAAGGTACCTCTCCAGCATGGTATTTTCATCTGTGACTTGTTTCAGTCACTGTGAGGCAAACAGCGGAAGTAGGGCAGCCTGAAGCCTAAGTTTCTTTTGGTTGAAATAAAAATGCCTTGACACTATCAGTAACTTAAAGCTAACATAAACTTTGGACAGTCTCTATGTATGTAGCCAGTCCTTGAAAATAAAATTTTAGAGGCATGACTGAGAATACCTGATGTACCATTCAACCAAGTGCAAAGCCACAAAGCAGAATTATACTGCATGATTTAGAGCACTGGAACTTCACTTGGGAAAAAATATTTTCTTGTCTGAAAGGTATTTCACATACTTTGGAGAACTCTATTTTACAAAATGCAGTAATACTACATAGACTGTAAAGGAAGAAGAGGGACCTAAGTGTTAAATGACAAAAGCAAAAGACTGTGCATAGAGTTACAAGTCCTCCCTGTGTGAGAATTCGAGTATTTTCAGAACTGCCTGTGTATCCCAGACGCAGTAATGCTCCTCCAAGTGGTTCATGGTTATTAGTAAGAAGCAGCAATTATCCTTTAATGTGATTGAATATGCTCTAAAGAAAAATCTCTTGCCCAGAACATTTCATATGTTTGCTTCTTCCACTGGGAAATACAAAAGTTCTTTCAAAAGTCAGTCCTGTTCTAAAATACTTTGCATTTTGCCAACTCTGTGATCAGAAATCAGGTTTCAGATTTAAAAAAAAAAAAAACAACCACAAATGAAAAAAACCCTGAAAAAACTGATGTTTTGAACATCAGTGTTTATGATATATTTGAGCATCTCATAATTTCTCCTATGAACTTTGAGATTTCAGATTATTCTCAGACAACTTTTCTCAGAGTTCCAGTGATACTAGCTTTAGCTTTTCTTTTTCTTTTTTCCCATTTAAACTGAAAATGGAGATTCACAGAGAATTTGTTGATTCATGGTTGAAATGTGCATAAAAACCATCTAATGCCATAAGATTATTGATAAAATAAGCCATGTTAATATACTAGTAACATAACTGTATTCTACATCCAGTTTTCAAATTGTTCTTATGCTTCATTATGACACTTATTCTTCCTACTCCTATGCATATTTTGCAAGATTTTCATTATTTTTAAGCTTTTTTTGAATTCCATCAGTTATAATTTCTGAAATTTGAAAACAAAGATTCTGATATGGCTTTAAAGATATGCACTTTGAAGGAGTAAGACCCTCATGACAACACGAGTTTGAGTGAAAAAATTATTTTTGATACATTTTCTGGGTTTTTTTTTTAAATATATATATCTTCAGTACAAGATGATTCAGAATGTTCTGATTCATCAACATTTAATGAAAAATATTGTGGCTTTCCCAAAATGGAATCTGCCCGTAAATCACCTTTTTAAGCAGATAAAGACAGATTGATTGCACTCCAAAAAATGTTATTACCATACTAGTGAGAAACAAAATGTATTTTTGTCATTCCCAACTGTGATTAATGATACTATTTCAACAGGCTTTCTATGAATTATAGTTCTAAGGGTATTTATTTAAGAAATATTCTTCAGTGTTTTTAAGGATATCAAAACATTTCTCGTCTTTGAGATCTGCTGATGGTCTTTTAATGGTATTTTTCAAAAATGTCTCTTTGTTTTGTCAAGAATTTCATCTTGAAAGTAAAAGTCTCACAAAATAATGCTTTATATTAATTGAATAAGCAGGAAAGTGATCCTCAACCATTATCAGCTGTTGTCACATGTTTTTTTTTCACACTGATCAGTCTCATTTTATTTCTATGACCACTCTTGCATATGGAGCTACAAAAAACTCATTGGAACTCTGAAGCACAGAAATTAGAGGTTACCAAGATCCACCTGTATTGGAACATTTGTTGCTTTAGTATCTTCAACACAAAGCATGTGATTTTAAGCTGATTGTATAGTAAACTTCTAATGTATAGTCAAAATTCTGTCAGGTACTTTCTAACACATCAAGAGAATCATCACACTTAGATCATAATTGCTGGGTAATTTCTAATTACTATCAAATTTCTTAGCTGAAAATACAGCACCAGCCTGTGCAAAATAAAACTGATTCAGCTGTGATTAAATTGAAGCTATTCACACTTAGCACTTACTTTTAATGTGTTAATAGTCTAATTAATTCAGCATCTTGAATTTTTGATAAAAGAAAAATTAAAAGCTTCCCATGTCAGAGGGTGATGCATTACATCCAATGTTTTCTTTTTCCCTTTTCAGTTTTTAATTTTTTGTGTATTATGACTCAAGGAAATGAGAGTGATCTGTTGAATGACAAACAGGGTATGTGTGAGTTTGGAATTCTGAATTCACAGAAAATTCATGTACAAGTGAAATAGTGGAAATATTACATTCTTCCTGTGCTTCAGTAGAAACGTCTGCAAAATGGATATAATCTGAAAGGGCTTGTAGGCCTTAATCAACATTTTGTTTGGCAATTAATCAGAGCTTTCACGAAGTACTGGGAGTGTGCGTATATATGCCAGTGAATCATCATTTTCATAAAGTTAAGGGTTCATATCATGCTTTGCTTTAATACTTTTGCTTGATCTGTGTTCCTTTAGGAAATAATTACCTTTGGAAATACTATGTTTGAGAAAGATTTGGACATTCAGGACTAGATTTCTGTAGAATTACAGTAGTAGCTGTAAGTCTGCTTATTCTGAATGCTTATACTTGTCTTAATGTCAGCAGGTGTATCTGGCCTCCAAATGAGACAAGGAAGTGTTTAAGTTAACTAGGATGTCCAGAGTGGAAGCAGGCTTTGAGCAAATCTAGAGCATACCTTGCAGCACTAACATCAAAATGCAGCAGGGGTAGTAATTTTAATTTATTTTGCTTGCAGTTTTATTTCTGGCTTGTTTGGCATTGGGGTGGCTAAGAAGGCCAATGGCATCCTGGCTTGTTTCAGGAATAGTGTGGCCAGCAGGACCAGGGCAGTGATTGTCCCTCTGTACTCAGCAGTGGTGAGGTCACACTTCCAAACCTATGGTCTAGGTTTGGGCCTCTCATTGTAAGAAGGACATTGAGGTGCTGGAGTGTGTCCAGAGGTGGGCAGTGGAACTAGGAAAGGGTCTGGAGCACAAGTCTTCTGCGGCTGAGGGAGCTGGGGGTGTTTAGCCTGGAGAAAAGAAGACTTAGATGGGACCTCATTTGCTCTCTTCAGCTGCCTGAAGGGAAGCTGTAGCAAGGCGGGGGCTGGTCACTTCTCCCAAGTAGCAAGCAATAGGGCAAGAGGAAATATCCTCGAGTTATGTCAGGGAAGGTTTAGATTGTATATTAGGAAAAATTTCTTCATGGAAAACATTGTCAAACATTGGAACAGATTGTCCATGTCAGTGGTGGGGTCGCCAACCCTGAAGCTATCTAAAAGACTTGTAGATGTGGCACTTTGTGATATGATTTAGTGGTGAATTTGGCAGGGTTAGGTTAATGGTTTGACATGATAATCTTAGAGGTCTTTTCCAGCCTAAACAATTATATAGTTCTATTCTATTTCTTAAAAATTAAAATGCTTGTACAATTGTGCAAGCTGGAACAAGAACTCACAGTTCTCAACTGCTGTTTGACTTGTGTGACTGCTTCATCTATAATTTCTTCTTTGGGTAGGAGTTCTGAACTCTTTGCTGAACTCAACCAAACCACACCATAAGGGGTGGTGCAGGCTGGCACAGATTTATCTAGAAAACACTACCCACAGAATCAGCTAGTTCAGCGCGTGTCCCAGTTTGGTGGAATTACATATCCACAGGTTCACAGTTCCCTAGCTGCCCTGGGTAGACTTCACCCTCCATTCTGCAGTTCTGATTAATAATGGACTTGTTTGCCACTCTTCTCAGGCTCCTGATTCAGTTTGCAAAGAGTTGAGATGCCAATATTTGTTTTCTAGATATTAAAGCTTTCTTTGGATCTGTCCCTTACAATGTAGATTGTTTAAAATTTGACTACTGCCCCCTTGCTAGGAGTTATGTCTTTCTTCTGGCTAATTAACTTCTCTTTTTCACACAGTTGGTTTGCAGTTGATTGTTGGGAATGACAAGTGATTTCTTCAGTTGGACTTACACTGCTGACTTCACTTAGAACTACTTTCAGAGTACACACTAAATAATTCTGAGAAAATATTTGTTTTCTGTGTAATTCTTCTTTTTTTTTAGATATGTTTACAAACAAATTTACCTTAAGTTTAAGGAGACATATGATTTCAGCTTGTCACATTTCTTCAGGTAGCATATTTTTTAATTTTAAACATACATCTGAAATCTGGTTCATGTAATAATTTTAAGTTGATTATGCTTGTTTATTGCAGATATTTTTATTTGTGTGCTCAATTAGGATTTCTGTTCTGGGAAAAATATTTCTGTGAAAGTCAGTGTGAGGTTGCCAAAATCGACGACATTTGCTCTGCACCTGGCTTTCTGTTCTTATATTAATAAAAATAAACCCCCAACCCAACAGGTAATGGGGAAAAATAAACTTGGGAGAGAGGGAACTCCTTGTATGGATGACAATTTTTCTTGTGGCATCTCTCTCTCTCCCTCAAGGAAAATAGATTAAAGCCCCATATAATGGAATGATACCGGTGGGAACATAAATATTGCAGTGTGATTAAACCACAAAAATACTCAGGTGATTAAAGTGCTTCAGGTCTTTCAGTTATTATTCTGTTATATCATTTCATCTCATTTCAAGATGTTGCTTTTTCATAGTTTTTAAAGAACACTCTAGGCAACAAAATTGATTTTGTGAGGCCCATAGCTTTGGACTATTGATTTATTTTTTTATATTGCGCATCCATCATCTTTGTTTTTAGACACTCCAGCAAAAAATATGTATTCTTGTTATAACATCATCTGGCTGTCCCAATACTGATGCAATTAGCACACAGAAATCTTTGCTTCTTTGACAGGAGTATACTAGCTGAGAGGTACCCTTTTGACTTTTCTTATTTGACTTTTCTCTTATTTGAGAATTGGGTGAAGTACATTAGACATTTATGATCAGAGCATTTGCCTATTAATGTAATCCAATTTAAAAATTAGAAGTTTCAGCTAGGAATTATATTTTTGGGAGGAAAAAAGTCAAAGCCAACCTACCGACCAAACCAAACCAATCCAAACAAAACCCAAAAACAACAACCCCCAAAACACCTGGTTTGATGTTCAGACTCTCCACTGGAACACCATGTTAGGTTTCCTGTCATTTTTACTTTGAAAACTTTATCAAGCATTCAGCAAAAGGTAAGAAATGCCAAAGCTATCATTCTACTCTCTCTCTTCTCACATTGTTTTATGTATTATGATACAGTTTCTAACAAAAAAGAATGTGTCACAGTACATGAGAAGAAATTAAATCAATATATAATTAAGGATGTTAATAATTTTTCAGATTTAGTAGTTGTCAAGCTACCCTTGAGGTCAATTGACACATGACAGTGATGGGGTTACCTGTGGCTACTGTCTGCCTGTGATTCTCCAGTCCAGTGATCAGAAACCCATTTAGGGACGAACTAAATGGGAAAGGACTTTGGCCAATGTACAAAGCAGGGGTTCTCAAATGGTACTGTACCTCTTGTGTCGCTGCAAAGTACCTTCTCTACTTACATAATGCTGGGTATTGGTTAAGACACTGATATTCTGAAGTGATTTTCTATAATGTCAAAACTAATTGTATATATTCTTCTTCACTCCCAATGATCCCTTTGTATTGATATGTTGTTCCTTAGTATTTATTTAATGTTCAATTCTCAAAGACAGAAGCAGATGCATTTCTGATGCGTTTGTATGGTTCTATTAATGATGAGTTCACAATCCAAGGTTCCTGACAAGGATTCTGAAGCTCTACAATAGTTCAACTACATAGCAATGATGTGGCATTGAACTGAGCTAAGAATTGTGATTTGATATTAAATTTAAGTATAGTTTTGTACTATGCATTATTCATTATATTTCTCTTATGAGTATGCTATTGAGTAGTAAAAACGATGATCAATTTATTCATTGGTATACTTTAAGTGAGCAGAAATTCTAATTAGGCATCAAAATTTGGAATATTTCTGTATCTAGTGGAGTATAAGACAAAGAACACAAATTTTAGGAAATAACTAAGGAATTAAACTGTATGCATAAAATGGAAATTTTTGTTCAAAGAATGTTCTCTTTCTGCAAACCTCACCTTTGTGTCTGTTTGCCAACCCTCTTTTTTTCTTCTAGAATTTTCCCCCATTTTTCATTCATTTGCTAATCTCATTGTACTTTATGTCAGCCTTCCTTTTGAAGACTTTACTTTTGCTTTTTTGTTTTAATCTGTTTGAAAATAAAAAAATTCTTTCAGTTTTGCTGGTTTACTATTATCATTAACATCTTTGTGTAAGAAGAGTCCTCCAGCAAATGTCACCAAAAGAAGTTAAATATATTTTAAGAATTAACTTGAGAATTTACTATAAGAATTAACTCCTGTTCAACCAAAACAAATAGAAGGGAGGGAACATTACAGAGAAAAGAAAGTTTTTGGCCATGTCTATCCAGTAAAACATTGTCTTAAGTTACATATTTAATAAATCTAACCTCAATAAGGGAAGTATTATGCAAGAAAATGGTATAAATCTGTTTAAAAACGGAGAAAGAAAATTACCTAACCTTTTCATTGTAGAGGAAGTTCCTGAAATTATTATAACTGAGGGATATTTTTGTGATGTATGTGAAGATTCTTTGTTCCAAGGATTTTTTTTCCTACAAGTGAGCTGGTTTTCCCTCTTGTTGTCAGTTTAGTACAAAGAAATTTTCATCTCTTCCTTGCCATTGTCTCAGAAGTTGTCCATCTGTGTGCTGTGATTTGATAAGCAAAGTGGATATACTTTTCAGTCGTGCTGGCTCAACTGAGTGAGCATGAGAGAACTGAAAAGAACCAGGACATATGCAAACATTCCTGAATCTCTTTAGGTGGCTCTATTTTGGTTTAATGAGAACTGTACACTAACTCAAAGCTTTACTGACAAATATGAGTGTGATATTAAATGCTGGACTGTACTTTAAACTGTAGATTATATATGTATTCCTGACTATCCATGGAAAGAGAATGTATTCAGAAAGGCTGGATATGTGAAATTAAGATTCATCTTTGGAGCAACCTGTCTCCACTGGTTGCAGGGAGAGCCTGGAGGGGTTAACCTTTTGGGGAGCAAAAGTGGCTTTGGTGAGTACACTGTCAATGTGTTAGATTTCAGAGAGAAGCAGACTGTCCAAGTAGATTAATCTATCATCACAAAAATGCCAGTTGCAAAACAAGGCTAAACAGTGGAGTGGTCATAACAGGCAAATCCTCATAGATGTTCATGATTACAACTTAGAAAAATAAATGTAAGGCATATGGATAATTTGAGTTGCAGTGCCTGTAATAAAAACATTATGTGGTATGTTATTTGAGAAGCAGCACAAAGAGTTACCACAGGCATTGTGAAAAGGGAGTTTCCCTGTGGCACAGGAGACATGCTTGTTAGAAGAACCTCTTCTTGAAAGATCCTAATTTGTTTGTATTCTTTTTCTGTTAAATTAACTCACACATACTTTATTTAACCACCTACTAGTAATGCAAACAATTGAATGAAATCAAATATGAAAGTGAATGATTTTTTTGCCTTGGAATACTTTTTCTATTGTTTTTTTGGTGTAAACCAATATTTTTATAGGGAGACTACTGTGTCATAGGCCCCCACCAGGAAGAGATCCAGCAAACTTAAATGATCAGAAGTTATTGGCTTAAAGATATTTGTGTGTGAAAGGGGAAATCAAGAGCCTACCATCTGGAATAATGCGTATGTAGGGAAAAAACCAGAAAACATAAGTGTGTGTGTGCGTGTGTGTGTGTGTGTAAATTTAATTTATTTTTTTAATGAAGGCATATCTATAGTGAAGATTTATTACATTATTTTTATGGGTTTAGTAATTCAAGATTCTGTTGAGGAGATGCAAAGATTTTTTCCTATATTCTTGAAAACTAAACAGAAGATCTCTTCTACATATTCTTATCAAACTTACAGAAAGTATTCTTACTACTCTGACTGAAACTGGTACATAGTGAAGTGTCATTATTTGTTGCATGTAATACCAGGGAAACCCATGAAACTCAAACTAGGACAGAGATTTGTTTGTGGAGGCCATCTAGAGAATAAGAATGTTATGTGTGGCCTTGAAAAAACCAATTCCTTCTTAACTGGATTTCAAAATATTGCCTAACTTGAATGGGATATATAGTATAGGTGTATTTCAGATATAAATACAAATAGTAGAGTATATGATGCAAGAAGAGTATTCCAAGCCTTTTTCTTTTCGGAAAATAATAAAATGAAAAAAAATCTTTACATTTACATTATATTCTTAATCCAAGACACATACAAAATACAGATTGCTATTTGTTTTGTATTCTATCCCCTGATGCAACTAATAGTTTCAGAATTTCCCTGTCCTCTTTTCTGCATCTCTGACATATAATTTCAGCTGTGTTCCACATCTTTAGGACATCTCTGGATCATACACTTCATAGGAATAATATTGACTAAGGACTCAATTTGCAATCGTTATGCAAATACTAAGCTCTGGAGAGCTTACTCAGAATTGAGGATTGTGAAATTGCCTGTCAAAATCTCAAGATAAAAATTTGGAATCACTGAATCCAATGAGATTTTTTCCCCATTTTTCAGAATCATACATTATATTTGTCAGCTGTGGTCTCTCTCTATATTGTTCTTTGTATAACCCCTTAGAGGGACCAAAGATATTTGTGAATATCTTCACAAAGCTATCTAAACCAATAAAGTAGAAATACAGTCCCGGTTGCTATAAAATACATGCTCAAATCTTTGTTTTGATAAAAGTAACTCTGAGGAGTAATGCATGATCCATGGATCTAAAATTACCTTTTTAATATGTCATATGATGAAATGTTCATGTTTTATTCAGCAAAAAGTCATGCCACTTTACACACTAATTCATGCACTCTACTGTGCATGAACTCACTAAAGAGTTCTAATTTCAAAGTGAACCAACCAAATTCTAATTTTTGTGGGTTTTTTGTTTCTTGGGTCTGAATATATAATGTTTGATTAATAAAACTAGTCTAACTGATCACTTATCATATTAATTTACATTATTTATTATTTATGGTTAAAAGCTATTTCTGTTTTGCCCTTATTAATTATAGCTCTATCTGTTCCTGTATATTTTTATTATTACTATATTATAAAATATTATTATATTATTGTCTTACTTTACATTGATAAATATATATGTTACCTCCAGGAGCTCACATAAGCATTTAATATATTGCACAAATATTGAACATGAGTTATGTGAGCAATCAATAAGTTATTAATTTAAACACTTTAAAATGGTATGTCTCTTTAGGAATATTTTCAATATTTTCACACTTTAAACACTAGCAAGATTAAGGAGAGCTAAGAATGTATATATCTACATTGCTGACGTCAGGATGGTTGTGTAATGTAACATATCAAAATGTCCATGTTAGTATGTGCTGAGTTGCTCTGAAATTTATAGTGCATACTATATCTGTCCTCTAATCGCAGGTGACTTTGTTCTTTGCAGGGATGATTTTGGGTTTCTCTAGAAAATACTTTTGTAAAGTTATTAGTGATTACAAAATAATCACAATAAAGTAGATATATTTTAATTCCTAGATCTTAAAAAAAGGGAGAACTGTCATTCTAAAATCTTGGCATTAGAACCATGTTTTAACAGCTTGGGAGTTAGTTAATACTTAAAAGTTCAAAGAGTTTAAAATTAGTAAATAAAAAGAAATTATTTTTTTTCTGTCTTCATTTATTAGAGACTTGAGGCAGCTCTACATGGAAGGATTTAGGGTGTTGTTATTACCATTATATCAGGTACTTTTGAAAGCAGTAACAGAAACATTGCTGTTCCCAAAGATGGATAGGTTGAGCACCTATATTTAGGGCAGGATTTTTTTAGACAGAAAGACATTATTGGCATACATGATTTGATAAATAAAAGTGAACTTAAATTATAATTCAGAGTGTCTAGAACTATTCTAGATTCTGCTTTTCAAATTTGAAATGCTGGTAATTGAGAGAAACTTGATAAACCCCTTTTACATTACTCTAGTTAGACTATGTCTTCTACATTACACTCATAAAGCCATGTTCTTCAGTCTCTTCCTCACAGAAAAGGAAATTTAATTTTTGACCCTCAAAAATGTAAAGTAAGTCTTACCATATCATACAGAAATTAGATACATTATTCATACACTGTGATATTATGCGTACTCCCTGCTTTGTTTCTTCGTGCTTAGTTTCTACACTGAAAACAAGTAGTGACTGCTTGGTCTTTTTGCCACAGTGTTTAGATTCAGGCTGCAGCAGAGACAGTGAGGGTATATCCTTACTGCTAATTTGGGAAAAAAAGGAAATACTGAGTTCAAGCCCTGCTTCCCTGGTCATCCCTGTTACTTAACTCAGTGCTGTGCCTGGCATGGATTTACCCTGTGCTGAGTGGCACAACTGAGGCACAATTTTCTGTCTGTAAAGCACACACAGGATTATTCCTCCAGCAGATGGTATGGACAAAACTTTGCTGACTTTGGTACTCTGTTCCCCTGCAGTTTTAGAATACCACTACAAAATGCTTGGTACCATCAACCCCATCCTTGTTCCACTCCTACTTTTGATGCTATGCTGTGTAAATGCCATTCTGCTGAGCTCCACTAGACCCAGCTTTTGTTTCAGACACTTTAAACTGAAAAGAGAACTGAAACCAAAATAATTTTCTGAGGGTCAGATGGAAGTCACTTGTGGCCCAAAAGACAGTGCCAAGTGCTGTTCAGCATGCTCTTTTGCCAGTTGGCCACAGGAAGATAAACACAGTCCAAAAATTTATTTCTTAAGTAAATAAAAAGTTACTTCAGTAATTTCCAGGACAGTTTTAATTTGTTTTCATGATTAGGAAGTGAATCTGTGATGGCTTCATGCCTTCCAAGTATTAATGTATTACTGTGTAAATAATTCAGTACTTTTTCTGTGAATTTAGTATCTAACAAAACACACCCTTTCTTTGTTCCTTCCCTAAAAATGAAACAATTCTGAGACCACCATCTACCAACACCAGATATGCTAGGTAGGGTTGGGTAGAGTGGAAATCTAGGCAAAAATTAGCACAGAAGGTTACTCTCTTATTTCTGCCACTTTTATATTGGTGGAGGTTTCTGGCACTTATAGGCGTTCTCCAGGAACACAATCCTTGTTGTTTGGCTGTTAATTTGCAAATCCCACAGTGCAACAGATTGTAAAAGAAATCAAGACACTTTGTCAATCTGAGTTGTTAAACAAACAATGGTCGTCAAATATCATCCTACCTTTAAACTGTCTGCATACTCTATGGCAATTTAAAAATGTTTGCTAAATGGCTGGAATATATGCAGATTATTCATTGATTTGTTCTGTTTATGGGTTTGCATAATTAGATGCAGAAATTCAGATAGCAAATATGACAGAAAAGTTACATGTTAAAATATTTAAGGGTTTGCTTTTTTTATGCCTAAAGACAGCTGTTTCAGTTGAGAATCTGGGTAATGCAATAAAAATATATCAAGCCTTTTTTGTAATATTTAATTTTTAAGAACAGTTAACACTGTGCTTTTTGTCTTTTTATATTTTTTCTTCTTTTACTTTTGACCTAACAAAAGTACTTCTTGTAACTGCAGAAGAAATATATTTGTTCTGCTTTCATGAGTGCCATCAGACATACAAAGTATGTTATTCAAGGGCAGGATTCTGCATGCATTTACTTTTCTATAATTGATCTTACCATGTTTTGTCCAGTGCAGTTGTTCATCAGCATTACAAGAGAAAGGTCCCTCTTGTTGCATTTTTTAGAATGACAAGCAATATGCTGTTTATGTAAAGGAGCCATATAGAGGCAATGGGTCCACTTCGTGTTCACACTGAGGCAACACTTTTTATAGTTATTGATCCCAGGGAAGCAAATTGCCGGGGGAGCCAGGGGATTTCATAAAGTGAAGGCCTGTTCAAAATCTTAATGAGAGCAGAATCTGGTGCTAACCGAAGCAGAAGTGTTTAAATGCAAAACCCCACATTATCAGATGCAGGGACAGTCACCATGCCAAAGCTCATTTATCTGAACACTAATTATATTAGCTATGCATATATTAATTATGTATTGTGTTTCCTTTTACATAAAATTATCTTCACATTGGAAGTAATTGTGAGCATACCAATTGTTTTAATTCCTGTTGCTTTGTTTTCTGTGTAAATCTATCTCTGGCCAGTCCAGGAGCAAACTACCTTTTCTACTGTATTTTTCTGGTCAGAAATCCCACTTAGCTGTTGCTATATAATTATTATATCAGTAAAGTATGATTGTATATCTTCCACAGTAGGACTGCCTATGTTTTCAATATGAACACATATTGAAAAGTGAAATTTTGTGAATTCATGGAAAACAGCAGGCAAGTCCTTCTGTGATTTCAGCCCTGTACCTGGGTAACTTTCTGGTCTCAGAAATTTTTGTAGAATTTACCACTGGATTACTTCACTGCTTTTCTTTTAAGAGGCTTCCTTTGAAATTGACTTCTACCACAAATTTGTGATTTTCCCATTGTGGTCTGGGGAATTCTCAAATACAAACAGAAACTGGGAATGCTCTTAAAAATCCATCAAACACTGGGGACTGAGATGCAAAGTTTAGCAGCTGGGTGAGTACATATGTGATGAAATGTCATTTTTAAAATCAAGAGTTCACACCACATGTATGAAGTGCACAAATTCCAAATATTAAAGCTTATAAATTATGAGAAAATCTATAGTGATCCATATTTATCCACACAATACTTACTGTTAAATGTCTTCACAGAGACATTAATTTTATTTCAAGACCTTACTCAGTATGGAATTTATTTTAGTTTAAAAAATTACCTAAATGGCAACATTATTGTAGGGAAAATATTTTTGAAGGAACTGCTAAGTTAGACAAGGAATGGCCTTTATGTTGCGGTGCAGGAAATAAAAAACTATTTTCAATAATAGCATCTTCTATTTCAAAAGTAAAAGTCTGATTTATGTCCATATATTTTCAGATTTTTTTAACTTCTTTTCTAATAAATTACTCTGCTCTCAAGAAAAAAATTGAGATAATTGCAATGAAGAAAAACACTTCATTTTTTCTTTTTTAGATCTAACATAGATTTAACCTACATCTAAAAGTGCAACTAGAAGCATACTGACCTGGAAGGGTATAAATTCAGTTTAACTTGGATGTTTTCTATACTTCCAGTTTGTTCTCATCAGTATTTATGGGTTTTTTTCACTCCTGCGAACTTGCAGGTATTTCTCAAAGTTGCAGTAAAGTGCTGAATTTTTCTCCTTCGTTCTATGAGGAAAACATTATAAATGGTAGATTTCTGCTTTAGATATGAGAATATATAAAAAACGGGGACATTTTATAATACTTCATTAAAACTCTAAGAATTATTACTCTTTATGCTGTTTCTATAAGCACTGTTGTTTTGTAAACTTTATGGAATTTTACTTACTGAAAAAAATTATTTGAAGGGCCTCTTTGGTTCAGTTTAAATAGCAGCTTTGTTACAGAGTAGAATAATACATTGAGTCTGGGGTATTTTTTTTCTTTTTAATTCATGACTCTTTGAGTCATTGTTTAAAATCTAGTGCTGCTTGCAATGTCATCCGGGAAAGAATGTGATAAACAATTCCCTACTGTTGTGTAATAAACTTAGTTTTTTATTTATATATCCTTAGTACTTGTTGATCTTGTTTTATATATTTGCCATTTTATTTGCAAATGCTTTTTGTAGAAAATCAAAATAAATCAATTGTTATTTATGTTGGGCAAAAACATATATTTAATAATTTTATATTTTATATGCTCTTTTGTATGTCTGTATGTATGTATTTACAGAAAAATCTAAATACATGTAAGCAAACCCTAAAAAGATTATTTACATTTCTTTATTCTTAAGGTACTGTTAATTTTCCTTTTTCCAGAACTTTTAATTGTGTTGTGAAGTCTCATAATCTGCTGCAGCAACACTGGAAGATGAATTATAATGGTACCTTAACCTTCCATAAAGAATTAAGAATTTTTTTGTGCACAGGTTTTTTTAATTTTTATTTCAGATTTAAAATGTTTACTAAAATGGAAAATTGTTTCCACCACATTACATATCTCTACTTTATTCAGTAGAAGATGAACAGCAGGGATTAAAATTAAACTGGTGATAAGATTTTACATGATTAATTGCAGAAGAAGATTAGAGCCCTGATAAACTAATTACCAGATAAGTTCCTGAGTGTGCTATTTTGCTATGCAGGCTCTCATAAATAAGAAGTGATTGGAGAGGAACGGTGATGTCAGATTTCACAGTAACTGAGTTTACATTTTTGTCTTGTTTTTCAATGCATTCTTAATTAGCTTTTATTGCTTCGTGCCTTACATTTCCATCAGTTACTCTTGTGCCCAGTGTTTAAGCACTGTCTTACTGGTTGTGATTGGTTGACACTAGGAAAATATCTAAACCTGGTTTTATGGAAGTTAATTGAATGTATGTATATGCCTGTCTATATATACTTAGGTAGATACACACTTATATTAATGGGTGTGCACAGATGATACCCTATTCTTCTGGAAGAAATTTCTTACTTCTAGCTTATAAAAAAGTATTTTAAAACTTGCTTATTTGGAGTCTGTGCCATATCTCCTTTTGAGAGGGCTTATTAATGCCAGTTGTGAAGTAGAAAAGGTGGTACTGCAGTGCCATTTCTAGGCTTTTTACGGTTTTCCATGTATTTTGGGGGCTGGTGGTGTCAAAAACAGTGTGAGAAAAACACTGGGACAAGACCAAACATCTGTAATTCCTTGTGTTAATATAGCCATTTCCTGCAGGATACAGATCAGAAAAATTAGAATAAATTTCTATATGATCACATAGATATTACATGAGGATCTCTTTATCTTATGGACCTTTGACAACAGTGCAGCATATGCTGTGAATCTAAACCACCAGATTCTTAAGTATACAAGGTGCCCATTTCTCAAAGTGCTGTTTTTTTTATGATACATTGTCTATTGGAAGGGAAGAATGATACCTCTCAAATGCCATGTCCTCCAAAGCCACCTAGGCTGAAATCTACCTGACACATCATATTTATATCTGTGTTTGTGCCTTTCTTAAGTGTCTGCAGTGTTTTCTTTCTTTCACAAGTTGTGTCTTTGTAAACTCATATCTACTTCTAGGTTCAGATTTTAGCAGAGAACTCTAGGATGATTCCCTGCAGAGAATATTAAAATTTTTTATACACAAAGATAAATTGCTCTAGAATCCAGTTGCTCAGTCACACGTGTCTTTCAGGCATCGGAAGCCATTATTAATTGACCTCGGTAGCTTCATTAAAAAGAGATAGAACAACTTTCATTTGTGTGTCAGTACAGATGGTGATAGCCCCAGAACTGTTGCTTTGAGCCAGAGATCACAAGCTGTTTAAAACAGAGCATATCCCTCGATATACTTCCTACTGATCATGGGCCATTAACTGTACTGAGTTCCGGTGGGAGAGGGGGCTAGTCGAGATCTCTGCTTGGCTGCTTTAGGGCAGAGCCTGTGTTACGCAGTTTACTGCACTAATTATATACTCTTGATGAGCTCATTAGAGGACAATAAAGGAAAATGAAAACAGTTTGCAATATGTGTGGTCAAATTAGCCACACAGAGAAATTACAGTTCATACTTAAATGCTGTATAGCAAGTGTCCATTAAAAAAAATGTAGACACTCGTGTATGTACACTGTAATGATACCTAAACTAATTTTCTTTAATGTGTTTATTTTTCAAATTGGGAATTGGATCCTGTTTCTATCTGATTAGAATGCAAAGGAAAGATTTAAATGAGACAAGCAACAGGATATTTATAGCCATGTTCTTCATAGAAGTTTTTAATTATGCAGATCTGAGTTGGTGGTCCACTTGCAATGTTTTAAAGTTGAAATAAATCTTATCTCTATTTAAGAAAGAGACTGTTTTAAAATTAATAGACCACTCAAGACTATCAATTTAAGACTATCCACTTAAGTCTCCATTTAAGACTGTCCTGTACACAGTTGAGTGAAAATAAACTGCTTTTAAGTGCAATTCATGGTAATTTGAAGAAAAAACATTTTAAAGATTTTTTTTCATAACACACTATGTACATATATATACACTAATTAATATAAAAAAATACCAGCCTGGATAGAAGCTGACAGTGGTACTTAACTTCAAAGCATTTATAAGTGTGTGTGGTGTACAAAAGTTTATATATGTAGTTTATAAATGGGGAAAGTATGGTAGACGTAGACTTGTTCTACGGCTGGAGCCAAATCAAATCAAGATGGTTCTACAGAAGACAAATGAGGAACATTTGCCAAGCTACTTCAAAGTTGATACGGTTGCATGTGTCATTGTCCTTGCCTCAAGTCCATCATAGAATTTCAGTCTTTCGGTTAACCTGGTTCATTCTAATAGAAGTTAGTTAGGAAGGGATTTCAGGTGCAATCATTGAGGTGGACTTTCAATGAGGGCTGGGTATTTAATGGGTATGATGGACATCTGTGGGCCAGCAGTTTATCTGCCAGGCTCAGCTTACCCAGAATGGAGTGTGCCATTAATGCATGAATTGCTCAGAATTACACAGTGAGGGGCAAACCAGATTCCTGGTGCTTTGACCAATTGAAATTATTTCAAACAGTTTTCAGCAAAACCCCTTAGAAATTTTTCCCCCATTGAAAGTCTAAATTTCTAAGTAAGCCGTCATGTGCTTTGACCAAACATTTTATAAATTGGTGCTATCCTGAAACTTCTATTTGGTTTATTGTAGCTTCTCAACTACAGTTGTTTTCTCTGTATTTTTTTTTTATCTTCTGTAATGAAATTCTCTCAGCATAAGCTAGAAATGTCACATACCCATGGAGTCCATATGAGGCACACATTTGGTGTCTTTATTGATATGGCCTGTTTCATTGAGGAAATAATCTGAGGTTAAAATGCTTTTTTAATGGTATTCTTTCTGAAGTAATCCAGTGATGTGAAAATTTGGGATGAACTTGTATCAAGAGTTCTCATACATTTGTAGATTTTATCATTGTCCAAACACTCAATGTTTGTGTGGCTGTAACATTGACACTAAAGCAATGCTTACACACTTTTTGTTTTTCAAGTAAGACCTCTCTCTTGATTTCTTCATAGAACTGAAATCTGACTGATTTCCATGTTAGAAAAGCTAATTCTTTCAAATAAATGTAAAGAAATACTATTTATCATTTTTATGATGCCTAACTGTAAAATAAAAATCTCAGTAGATGCTTTGAGGATAATTTTCAGAACTTAAATATATCTTGAGATATAACTGTTGAACGAAGTAAGCAATTATATTTTTTATTGTCATGAACACAGAATTACGTCACTGAGAGAACATTGAATCGCATGCAGGGTAGAAATGGACTCGGTGCTTTAACCCTTGTTATAACCAGAAGCTTGGTCTGGTTTTGGAGTTTTTGTTGTTGTTGCTGTTGTGGAGGAGTTTTTTGTCCCATAAGTTAAGATTGATACAAAATAATTGTTTTTGTTTATTAGTACTTCTAAAATAGTAATTAGTACCTAAATAGTAATTAGTACCTAAAATTTCTCCAAGGCAAAAAAAATCTGATAGAAAAACACAGAAAAATAGTCAGAAGTGAAACAATGGGGCATGTAGTCACATCTGGATGAGTGTAGTGAGAAGTAAAACTCCTCATTTCCATGAACAGCTGCTTAAGTCCATCGGTCTTAAAGTTCAGATGAATTTTTCCATTCTATAATGTGCAAATCATCTCCTTCTGATCAAAGCTATGTAACAGTAACTCTGTTTATACAAACAAAAATAACATAGACTTCAACCTAAGCAGATTGTGTATTGTCAGAACTATCACTGTTTTGTAACTAATATATAAATTTTTATGTACAATATATAGATTTGGATCAGAACTTCTCTGTTTCCCCTGTTTTTCCATATAACGCAATCTAAGATATTTTAAAGCAAAAATAGAATAAAACTATTTTTAAAACGGCTTGTGGACAAAAATTATATTATAAATATAATGGGTGCATTGTGACAACTTGTGGAATAGGTTATCACAAAGTGAGTTTTAAAAAAAAGTCCAATTATTTTGTATTGCTCAAATCTGAATTATTGAATGGAAACAATAACTAGGCAAAGCTTGAAATTGTGAAATCGCCACTATTTTACTGCAAAAGAGTATTTTTCTTAAACCTTTGTGGTTATGGATTATCAAAGAAAATTGGCTCAGTTTTTCTTTGGGATAACTGGACCATTTCTTCTTTTCCACTAATTACCCAAAGTTCTTTTAACCTTAAAAGAGCCCTACTGGATTCCAAAAACCAGAAAATTAACTGCACAAAAAAACTTGAGAGCCTATGTCTGTGTCAAGAATGCAATATATTTTTTTAAACACCCTGTTCTGTTACCAGTAGCTTAATTTACTGCCCTTTTTTTTTTTTCCCCCTGCTCTTGGTGCTGCTCTGGGTGGCACTGCAGTCCAGAGAATTCTTTTCTGCAGTGGCTGGTTGTAACTGCACTATCAGTGGATTTTGTGGGCTTCCTTTAGAAGTGCAAGTGGGGGGGTCAATAGAGTGAGAAGGAATAGGGTGACTTCAGAGAGGACCTACATGACAAAATGGCTAGTTTAGGCTTCATAACCCTTTAGCACCTGATGTTACTAAATTTCTTTTGTCATTGTTCTCACAGCTTTGTCACCCATCTCTTACAGTGTTAACATTTTTTGAAACTTAAGAATAATATGCTTCCAACTGGAATAATATCCTGAATAATATCCTTGGCAACTGGAGAACAGTCAGAGCCAGGAAGGATTCCCATTGATTTTAACTTTAATGAGAATTGGATCAGCCCACAAATAAACAATTTATATAGCCTTTTAATTAACTAAAGTGGCCAAGTTAGTCATCACAACAGAATCACAGGACTATGAGTACAATTGGTGTTTCAGTTCTTCCTGACTGAAAGTCTACATGTGCTATTAGAGGATATAATTCATATTATCAAAGTGTAATCTAGACTATTCTCTGAATCAATAATCATTTGAAAAGAAAGAAGATCCTTTTTGCCAGACTGCAGAGAACCACAGGTTCAATAATGAAATGATTGACTCTGCACTTCCAAGAAAAAGTAGTTAAACTGCACACAGTTTGCTCTGTACTTGGGTAAAACATTAAGGACTGCAGATGTATTTACTCCAAATGAAAATTGAAAATGAACTTGAATAAGAAATTAATCTTGGTTTGGTACTGGACCAAAGCCTTTCCCCATGTGCTGTAAAATAAGTCCATGAAGCCACTGTCTATCTGACTGCTACATTTACTGTCCAGCTTTTGTATTTTAAGAACTACATTATATATCCAAGGTTTAGAAATTCTTTAGCAGTTCTTTGAGACTGACTCCACCTGTTCAAAGTATGTTAGAGTTAGAAATTGCACTAGTTAGGAAAAGGTAGTGGTTGTCAGTCTTAGCTATTGAATTCAAGTGCATTGTAATAATTTTTGTAACTAGAATAGCATTAGTAATGCTCATTCAATTATTATCAAATTATTTTAAAGTAATTATAAAAAATAATTATTGTCATTATTTTTAGTTTCTACTTCCACAAAGAAACTAAAAATAAGAGCAGTGAGAAAATAATAACTATGAGAGATGGCCTCCTGAGCTGCAGAGTTTTAAATTCAAACAAATCTCAGCAAATACCTAAAGTGAAATCATCATCTTTTCCTCATCTGGAATTAAAGGCCCTTCAAAAATCTTTTGAGTTTTATGTAGGTTCCATGCTGGTTCACCAAACACCTGATGTGCTTTGCAATGAACCAAAAGTAAGGTGTATAAATAACACTATCCAACCCATGGGCTTGATTCAGATTCTAAATTCTCCTTGAAGTGCTATAATGTAAGCAGATGATTATGTACTTATTGCTGTAATTTTTAATACAAGCAGAAATCAATATTTTATATCTACTGAAATCAGTGACTTTAATTGACTCCAGGGAGAATGGAATTAAGCCTAGAGCATAGAAGATGGTATGAACAAATATTTATATCATATTAAATGCTGTTAATCTTGTGGAACAAAGTAGTTCAAGTACTGAGAACTTTATGAAAGTCAGTGCTTTTTTTACATGTAAACTATTTGCAAACTTTATTTTGTTCACAAGTTTTTGGAGAAAAATAGAAAATAATGCATAAATAAAGAACTAAATTATAAAATTAACAGGGAACTTATTCCCCTTAACTACTTGCTAAAATATCCACCAAAACCTGACAAGTACGTATTTGAATTTCTCCTTGAACCAGAAAATAGATCTGCACAGCAGTATTTTTGACAATGTTTTTTCAGGTTTTTTTTCAGGTGTTATTCCACTAAGTACAACAATATTATTACATTATACAACATACAAATATTTCTTAGTGCAAGAACTCGAGTTTCAATGATTTATGTTTTTTGTTTAGAGTTGAACATTCTACCTCTCATCTGTGTCAACAAGCATTTAACTAACTGATGCAAACCAGAGCAGAGTGAGAAAACACAAGCTAATGCATAAACCCCAGGCTAATGCATAATATAATGATCACAGCAGTTTCAATGTGAAGTAGGAAATACAGATATAAATCCTGTCAATCTGAGAAAAAAACCTGAATGTTTCAATATGCTTGGTGATTCTCTGCCCTTTTTATAGGTACAGGAGAAGCTGCCACCATCTCTTTCTGATTTCTGAAGTTGAATGTCTAGTCCTTAGTTCCATTTGTTTCATATAGTTTAAAATGTAGAAGATGGAGATAATAGTTCTTCCCAATTTTTATTGCAATGACATATTTTTAAGAAGATCCAGATGGGGTTTTTAAGAGATAAAAAGTGAAAGGGAAGATGATCTTTAATTTTTTTGCCCAGAAGGACAATGCAGCTTTCAGATTATTTCAAGGCTTACATAATTTTTATTTATTTTTACTTTCCAAAATCATCTTAGATGGCTATGAACTTTAAAATATCTACTTTCTTTTTGCTGTTAAATTAAAAAAATGATAGGCTAAAAGCTATTCTACTCATGCTAGTCATCCCAAGATGAGATTTAGAGCTGTGTATCACTAGACTTGAAGCCAAATTTACACTCAACCTATTTCAGAGGCAGATAAGCATCCTTGTACATGGTCACAGTAACTTGTCTGAGGTGCTGTATGAAATTCAGTATTAGATACTAAAACGCTCTTTCTCCCATATATGCCTGGTTTGCCTCCAAGCCTTATGATGCCTGAAGTGGACCTCAGAAAACAAACCATGGGCCTCATTTCTTGAGGAGTTGCTTCCATTCTTTGACAATCAAGTTCCATTTTCAGTTACTGAAACATAGGATTAGACATCTGATTTTACATCCCTGAAGTCTAGAACCTTTGGCCAGAAACTGAAATATTTTTTTGAAATTTCATAATTGCAATTTAACTTCATGACATCTACAAATCCTCTTTTGCTGAAAAGACTAAAAAGGGAATAAATATTTTAAGTGAGAAAATCAAATTTTAAATTTTTTTTTCATATTATAAGACTATCTGTCACTTAAATCAGCTGAACTAGGGCTTAATGGATTAAAAAATACTCATAATTCTGGCCAAGTCAGATTTTTCAGGAAGCTCATTCAAAGGTACACCTACCATTACAATTTTATAGTATATGATAAAGGATATCATAGGTAACAGGAAGTAAAACTCCATTCAAAGCTGATTTTTTGTGTTCCAGAAAGACTCCATCCTATGCCCTTTTGATGTCTTCAGCCATTTTGTCAGGTGTATTCTAAAATAAAGATAATAATGCTGAAGAACATAAACTAGTACCTGTAGTGTGCTGGGATGCCTTCTCATGGAGAAGCACATATGCTGTAGGTAACCAAAATAGTTTAAATCTTTGCCTGTATAAGAATCTATTTTACTTTCTCCTATATGGTGTAGATTTTAAAAGGACACTTAATTGGTTTAATTTGCTAATTCAGTGGAATGGTCACTCTTCTTAGCCACACAAAATCCAAATAATTAACTCATTTCTTTCACACCAAACTGACCATGGTGTGTATTTGCAATTAGTTTTTTATTAGTCATCTAACGTTAGATGGTGTTAGTCATCATACTGATACATGTTATTGTTACGATAGCATGCGTTCCAAACCTAATAATCTAAGGGGAATCATAAAACTCAGATGAAATGTACTAGATCTAACTCATCCCCAGCCAGTGAAGTGCCTTGTACAGTATGTTAGAGCCATAATTGAGAGTAGTAATAAAATATTAATAGCTTTGTTTTCTTCACTTCTGATATATAGCATCCATTTATAAATAGGCTATGCATTAATATTACATATTAAATTCCCCCATGTGTTTTGTTTATCTAAGTAAATAATGAATTTAAAGGTAGATAGGGCTTGTAAGGAAGAAACATAGCTGGAGAGGTCTAGCTTAAAATGCAAATACTTCCATTACTATAAAGTAATTATAATTGCAAAGAATAAAAATGCTACTGCAATTTTTTTATTGGACCAAAATAAATTTGAGAAATTCTGTAGCTATTACATGAGGTCAGACAAGCAGATTTAATTTTTTTTTTACTACTTCCCCAGTATATTAGCTAATATAAAGTTAGAAAGCTTTGAAAAAGGAAGTTAAATACTTTTAGAAGTGGTCATACTTAATATAATTTATTTGAAAACATTTAAGCAGAAAAGACTTTACAGAATTGGAATCATATAGTATGCAGGAAATGCATGCTTGAGCAATTCAAGAGGCTGAAAATGTTTAAAGAATTTCTACATTAATTAGAAATCCTAAATTACATTGGCATATATATTATTTATAACAAGACTGCTACTGTATCATCTATAGTTACTAAAACGCAGCTGAGCATTTTGTTATTTGTGTAAACATGAACAATGAAAAGATTGTTTATTCCCAGAATGGGAGAGAAAAGTATTCTAATTACAGTTTGCATTGTTTTGCCTGTGGGTTCCCCAAGAGCCAGTCCCTGATGGGAAGCTGCTGCCTCACATTCAGTGATGCATGAACTCAGGCTCTTTGTTCTGCAATAGGAAAAAAAAGTATCTGTGCAGTGCTATTTCTTGACTACTGCATGTAAAAGGTTATTGTACTTGATTCCTCTGCATCTGCACAGAGCTGACACAGAATTTGTCCTTTTTTCATTCCACTTCTGCATGTAACTATTGTTAGTTTCTTTCTTCTGTTGTCAAAAGACACAGTGAAAATAGGGCAGAATCAATCTTTTCTTTCCCTGGCAATGCAAGAAAAAAATTTCTGAATTTATACATTGATATCTGAATAATTGCTTATTATGTAAACTGTTCAGAATGTGTAGATGAAGGGGAAAGTAAGCTCATAATCACCTGTTCCTTTGGGCAAAATACATAAGCTAAACCAAGTGCCACTTAATGTTATCTTATTTACAGGTCATGCAAATATATTTTCATTTTTGACAAAGTATTGAATTCACTTGTGAGTATATAATAAACCCCACTCATACTGAGGTTCTCTTTTAAACTATTCTGTGAATAATTAAATCATATGGAAAAATGTCAGAAGACAAAACAAAATGTATTTATTCCAGCCATATCTTCCCACAGCATGACATGTCGTGTGAAAACAACATTAAGCATTTTATGCCATCTGTGCTGGTTGGGGATACATTTACAACGCATGTCAATGTGGAATATTCCTTTCCAAGTTAGACACAGTCAGCTTATAGCAATAAACACCTAAATAGGATGATCTACAAAAGCAGACAGCCATTGATATTTGGTTCACTTTCATCCACTCCTTGAGCTTTGTTTTATCTTTTGGAGATGGAGCTAGTTTGTCATGCTGTCATTCACAACTTCATATAAATAAAATATTACTGAAAAGGGTTGTTTCTGTAGTGAATAGATTTTAATGAGATAAATTCTGAATACTAAATATTAACAACATTTAAGTAAAATATTAGTGTTTCTTAAAATAGATGCTTAATAATTTTAATAATATTTTTCAATATTATGCTATAACATATGCCATAATTTATTTTATGTATTATTATAGATATTATATAACTTGGTTTTTTGTAACATTTTTTAAATACTACTAAAATGTTTGGAAAATACCATCATTTCCCAAGGACTGGACATAAAACATTCAGTAAATGTAAGAAGTCATATCTTCTAGTTGAACATTACTGATCATCATTGTATACCTGATCTCCATAAGTGTTCTGTAGAATCAAAGAATATATTGTTTCAATACACGTTGTGTAAATTGCATCTTTCAAATCACTTTCTCAAACAAGCTAGTGTGTATTTGAGACTCATTTTGTGCAATTATTAACAATGAAATTTCAATAATTTGATGTCTACATTTTTATTCTGAAATTGTTAACAATTAAGGTGTAGTTAAAAAAAAATGCAGATCAAAATGTCTTGATTCTCTACTTTGACCAAGAAGAGCTTTCATGCCTCTGGCAAAGGACCAGCTAAAAAGTTATTTGAAGCTCCCTCATTCAGGAGGTATATATTCAGTGTAAGGTAGATCTACAGAGAACAGAGGAAGAGTCTGCTTAAGGGAATTTATTTTTCTCATCCTGCACACAGAGTCCCAGCATGAGCTGGTAGGACTATACCCCTTCAGGCTAGAGATTCTTTTCTCACCTTCCCTGTTCATTGTGAAAGAAATCTCCATTATTAATTGCTTAGATATAATCAGTTAGATATTATTTTTCACTTAATCTTCATTAAGCATTTGGCTTTTCATCTCAATACTTTGCTTCTCTAAAGTATGTTGCATAATTTCACAGTAAAGGTGCAAGTTTCCATAGAACAACAGAAAAGAGAAAGCTGCTGTGTATCCCAGGAAGAATGTATGCATGTTGATTATTAAGAAATACTCTTTGTTTGTCATGGCATTAATCAATTAATTCCTGTTCCAAAATGCCTATTATCAATTCTTATTATTCATGCCAATGCCCTCTTAAAGAATATTCAACTTTGAAACATTTAGGAAGCAAAATCTTGGACACTAAGGTGTGGTCAGTCTTCTGAGGAGAAAAAACTAAACAGTTAACCAAACAGGGCACGTTGATTATTCTACTCTAAATGAATTTATGACTAAAATTTGGTCTTCCCTCATTATCTTTTAGTTAAACATGTCTAGAAAAAGTTTAAGGTGCTTAGTAGGTCTGTTTTGTTTCAGTGATGGACTCTCAGCATATATATACTGTCCTACTGTATATAATATATGTGCTAATGTCTGAACAAGAACATTTACAAATGAATTATGAACAGTTCCATCTGGTGGAATGAGCTGTCAAAGTGAGGTTTTTTTAATTAGACTTGAGAGAAATTGCAAGAAATTATGATAGGTACTGTTTGCAGAGAAAGATCTCTTTTATTGAAGTGCCTGTTAAAATTGAAGGAAGTAATATTTTCAGATATCCAGACTTCAAGTTCACTTCAGAAATTTTTGAAAATGTAATTTTTGTTCTACACTAATAGAAGTTTCTGATATTTTCTGTTCACTATATTTCGTAAAGACTGGTAATTAGAATGACCATGAATATTTCTTCTTCCCAAGAAACAATCTGGTACATGCAGTTTTGCACAGTTTATGTAAACAGTGTTTGCATGTGGCCAATCTGCCCCTCAGCAATAACCTTAAAATCTACCTTTTAGATCTTTCTATTAGCTGATTTCAAGAAAATGTCATGTTTCTTCTGCATCGCTTTGAGCCTTCTATGAGCAAAATCATCAGCCTACTACATTCCAAGTGGTGACAGTACTATGCTACTGTTCTCTGTTGTTTGCAGATTGTTCAATAGAATAGAGCATATTCCAGGCAGATTTAATCTTAAAATATGCAGTACTAATTGTGAAAAAGGCAGGAGGAAGATAAAATCAGTGGCAACAAGATAAACTCCTGGTAGATCTCAGTCAGCAGTTTTCTTTGAACACAGACGCAAATAGACAGTAATCTTTGTAAACGTGGTAAAAATTGGAAATGTGCATCATGTATCAAAGGAAGAGACATATTGGCCAAAGTGTATTTTCATCTGATATAGCATTGCACAATTACCTTGTGCTCCTTTATTTAGCAGTTGTAGTAATGGCCCCTGGAGATCAAACATGCTTTGTTCATGTTGGAGAAAATAAATCTAAGTGATGAAAAACTGAAGATAAGTATCAGATTAGACGATTTAAAGCAATGTAGGCAAGGTACAAAAAAATATACATGTTTACTTAAACTACTTTCTAGTTGTAAAAGAGCTTCATTGCTTCAGTCTCTAGGTAAATACTGTCCCTATCCAGACAGCTAGTGGAAAATGGCCGGGTTCAACTTCTAGCTCTGTAACAGCATGGAGAGGACAGTTTACAGCAGTACAAATCATATACAATAGGAGGAGTAATAAACACAGAAATTTACTTAATTAGAAGCATTTATGCATTTTATTTTTTTTTTTTCATACTGCTGATTGCACTCAGGAAGAGAAATTAATTTTCATCCTTGGATAGTAAGTCCTGTATTCCTTAGTAACATCTGTCTTTCTCCCACATTAATGTTTTTTAGATTGAAGGAAGCATTTGCACTTCTGAGTCACCAGTCAGTGGTGACAGTATGCTCTTGCCTCAGGATATTGAGTCCAATGGTTTTATGTATATTAGTCATCTCATTTGCAAGATTCTGAACATGTCCTCTTCAGGCTTACCTTAATGCATAGATTTTTGCAGATACTGGTTTCATAGGTTTTCAGAAACCATATAGCAAAAGAATAAATGCAATGCTATGAGAACCCGTGTTTGACAGTATTTGAAAAGTGAATAAAAAAACTTGTTTTCTTTTTCAGTTTTTGAGAGCAGTTCTTTTCATTTCCTTGAAAAATCAACTTGTCTAGTTTCAGCTTTAATTATACATGCCTATTTACTTTTCTTTTAAGCACTCAATTCGAACTCTTGAATATTGAAATTAGCAGAGGTTTTGCTATTGACTTCAGTGACACTCTCTTTACATTCCTCTGTGCCAAATCTTGTTTGTGATGCAGACGGATGACATTTGCTGTTGTTGGGATTTGGCCTTCTACAATTATTGTACTTATTTATTTATTTATTTTCTTTGTTATTGAAACAACCGGGATGTCTGAATGTTATAAGGCAGAAACATTTCACATTTTCATGTGAAGGAAATGTGAGTAGAGAATGTATTTACTATCTTCTGCTGTAAGGAGTTTTCTAACACGTTAACATGACATACAACTTAAAAGTACATGTATGCAAAAATGGGCATATTATAGAGGCTGGTAAATATATTTTGAATATATATTGTTTAAATAGCATGCTTTCTACTGAGTTTTTTCAATAACAAGTTACAAACGCAAGAATTAGGCAACAATATTCTATTTATACTATTAAGAAAAAAAAATAGAGACACTGAGATGTTTTGATTCGGCACTGAGAGCAGATAAACTAATTCTACCTGTGGAATTACAGGTTTAGAAACTTAATTTTAGCTGACATACCTTCACGGTTCTCTGGACACTCAAGAAATTTCACCAAAATCTTGCATTGAAAAGATTGCTGCAATATGAAATAAAAACCTCATTCCATTCAGAGAACATGGTATGTGACAACACAGTCTCTTAATTTTCTTTCTACGCAGTTTACAAATGAATCGCTCAGAATAGAGGTGCAGGGAATCACATGTTCTTCATTATTGGTTTAGGTATCAAATATTTTGAGTGTGCATTCTTAAATCAGCATCAAATAGATGATGTTATCTTGATTTAAATTAAAATATAACTAATCCAATGTATTCTGATAATTCTTCAATATTATGGGAACTTAGTTCTCTATAACATTGCTTTGCCATGTTAGAACATTAATGAAAGAAGTGAGATTTTACTAGAAATTTCATTGTGAAGAGTTTACTTAAACAATGTTTCATTATATTTTTATTTTACTTTGGCCTCTGTAAAATAATACCTTCTCTCCATCCTTTGAATTTAACCACAAACATTAAGCAAAAGTTATAACCAATGACCAAATTTGCATTCTAGTTTTGCTGTGATTGCTACGACTACAGAAGACATGCTTATATATATTAAGGTTACCAATACCAAGCTTTAAATACAAACATTAAAAACCCAGAGCATCATGACTATGATTCATTCACCAGTTTAGGAATCATGAACTTGTAACATATTTGCATGCATAACTTCACGTAAGCAAACCAAATTTATGAAAAAGTCTTTCTTGTGATAGCAAGTATATACATGCATGGGTGTGTAATTAGGATGCCTGTGTCTATATGGATCTCTCTGTGTATACACATCTCCTATCATACAGCACTTTAGAGCATCAGGGACCAGACTGAGGGCAAGTGAAACATCTGACTAGTAGCAAAGGGGGCTGGAATATGTGAAAGTGGTAGGAGTAGGGGTAGAGTTTGTATTTGGCTGTGAATGCAAGATAATTCTGTAAATTTTTTTCTCACAAGTTTTAAGATAAGTAGGAAGAAATATGGGTAAAGGGTATAGAAGTATTTCATGTTGTTAACTAATCACACAACTTTTCTGGAATATTTTAATCAATATTCACATATATTGTCAATACCATGTTTATGAAGTTTTAAGTACTTAAAGCTAGAGAAATTCAAAGTAGCATATTATGCCACAGATTTGTTCTGTGGTATTTTAATCAGTCCCTTAAAAAAAACTTCTAACTTTGAATCTTTTCATTGAATCACAGATAACATTAACAAATATTCAATCTAATAATAATTAATTTGAGTTAGGGAAGAATATTTTTGGGTTTTTTTAATCTATTAAAAATCAACTGAATTAATTTTAACCATATTTTCAATGCACCTGTTACTACAGATTTACAACTAGCACATCCAGAATAATATAAATTATTCTAATTCCATGGAAACATGGTTTTGACAAATAAAAAAAAGAATAAACAGAAGAGGTAAACTCTGCCAATATGAGACTGTTATAACAGGCCATTTAATGAGGAATGTTGACATAGTATACATGGATCTTTCAATTGATTTCTTTTGACAATGTATGATGCTGAAGTGTAATACATGGAATTAAACAGTATACTAGGTCTGTTAGGCACAGCCTCAGAAGCAGAAGTGCGTTGAAGTGCACCCATTTGTGGGAAGATACCAATGGCCCCAAGTGAAGGGATCTCTCAGAGGGAATTATCTTCTGGCTTTGTGTTCATCTATGGTGCGATTGAGCATACAAGTAATGTTACAAAACCTTTGCAGGTATGAATGTTGGGTATGAAAAAAAGTAAAAGAAATCAAAAGTTCCCTTAATCACCATATAGTAAAGAAATAGATTTGTTTTAATATAACTACGGGCAGCACAGTAAACTTGGAAACAAAGATCATTGAAGGTCACTGCCTCAACAGGAATTCTTGGTGCCATGCTATGGTTAAAGAGGATAATACAATGTTTATAAGAGAAGGACTGTAAAGTAGAAATAGAACAGGTCTGTGTGCATCTCATTAAAATTATTGTGACAGTGCTGTGTTTAAAGCTGATATTCACACTTCAAGAAGAACATGAAATATTGGAGAGATTTCAAAGAATTAGAAAAAAGATGTCCTGAAACAAGAAATTTACAATTTTCAGTTTAATCCTTTATACACTACAGAAGCTATTGAGGGAGAACTTAGTCATTTGACATAGATAGCTACTTATGACAAAAAAATTATATAAGCTCTTGGTAGCTCTTAATTTTGCCAACAGAGGGTAATACAGTTTCCAAAGACTAAAACTTGTTGCCTTCCAACTTGAAGTTCCAATTCCAAGTGTAGTTATTATGCCCTGGAACAATTTATGTTTCATATTCAGGACTCTACTATGGCCTTTAAGATAGGACTGGATAGATTTATTAAAAAGATATTTTAATCCAGTTCTTTGGGGAGGAAATTGTCATGTATTTATAGCCTTAGATTCTATGGCTATGTCTGTATTAGCAAATAAAATATCCTGAGTCTGTTCTCTAGTGGCTCAGCATTTGTGCTTGGAAGCCTGCTAATAATTAAATGGTACAGGCAGTACTGGAGCAGTGTTTGGCCATGCTCTAGCTCTGTTTTTTTCATTAATATGGTTGCGATCTGCATTTTTTTACTGTGGGAGGGATGCACCAAATGTCTTGAAAACACCTAGATTCATATCTCTCAGCTTTCTTGAATTGCATCACAATATGTATGGTTATATTCAGTGAGATGAAAGGAGTCTATTTTTGCTAGTGATCCTGGTTCGCAAAACCTGAGCAAGCAACAAATTTCCTGAAGTTTCAATAGTTCTATAGCAATTAAGCAATAAGAGGTAAACAATCTTTCTGCTTTGCCACAGATTTGAATGTAGGTTTTAAGGCTTCAGGAGAGTTAATTATATTTTAACTCAGTGGATCAAAAGAATCTTCTATAATAAACAGCCAGCCATTGCACAATGACTTTGGAATCAGGAGAATGCACAGGCAAGATTGGTAGAACTGAGGCCATGGAGTTGCTGAACGTCAGGAAATACATAGATTTCAAAGCCAAAAAGATAAGCGGACCATCCACACTGATGTTGATGCCCGATAATGTGTGTTTGAATAAAACGTGCCTCTTACTGAAAAAAGGGGAGCTCAAAGGTTGACTGAATTTTAACTTCCGCGAAAGCAACCATGCCTTATTTGAAGCCCTGTTTGGTTTGCATTTCTTCTAGCAGCCAGATGTTCTTATTGTTGAAATTGCATGCCTAATCTCAAATGAGTTTTCAATTTGCATTTGAATTTGACTTTGGTGCTCAGCATTTAGCTTTAGTGATATCCCACCTCATAAGATCAAAGAAGTTTTTAAGAAGTTTTTAGTAGATAGTATTTTCTTCCCATGAAGATATTTTTGTACTGTAGACAAGTTACTTTTCACTCTTCTTTCTAAATAGCTGAAACACATTGCACTTTGGAAGTTTGACAGTGTGTGGTGTTTTCTCAGACCTTGTGATTCTTTGTTATACCTCTGCCAGTTTTTCACAGTTTTGTTTTTTGGTTTTTTTTGTTTTTTTTTAGCAAGACGCAGGACCAATATATATATTCAGGTATTAGCCTCACCAAGACTATAAAAATTCCTTCTGCTTCTCTCACTGCTCTTTTTTAGCACCCCATAACTGAGAACTTGCTTCTTTGCAGTGGAGATCTACATTGCCCATAAAGCCAAAGGTGCAAGCCTTTGCAAAGGACTTAAATATTTTCAGGGAATATTTCATTAAAAAAAAAGAAAAATCCATATAAACGAATGAGTGAAAGAAGAAGACAGAGCAGGGAATAGGAAAAAGCTATGGCTGTAACTGAAATATAGTAGGAGATAAAACAGAAAACAGCTGGAATGAACAGAGTCAGAAGGGACAAAGGTGGGCTGATTATAGTAGCAAATAATCTGATGTCATCAGTGGCTAGAGATCCTTCTTCATGCTGATTGACTACTTGTAGAATGCGCCAAGCGTTCAGGAAAGAAGATACTGCTGTATCCAGGCCTTATGTCCCATGAAGTCAAGTGGTCTCCTTCGTAGAATTCTAGATCCCTGGACTCCTTGGTCCCCACAGCGCAGACACACTGCAAAAGGACAGTACAAGATGATCAAGTCAGAATGGATAGAATGAAGATGGTGGGAATAAAGTGTGAGTTGGGAAGAACAGATAAAGCCAGAGATAACAAGATGTCAAGAGACATTACTAAAGTGGCACAGTCTCTGTCCTGAGTTACAAATCATAGTCTGAATGACCAATAAGAAGGCAAAGAAACTGGAGAATTTCATTGGCTAAGGGATAAAATACCTTCACTGAATCAGAAGCAAACAGTACCCCCCTACGATATTGAGAACACCCTGTGCTTCCAAATATGTTTCGTTTCCTATGAGGCCAAAGAGCAGCTGTGTATACCTCTAGGAGTTCATAGCAGAAATTGTCCAGCTTAGAAATTTAGCCAAATTTTCATTCTGAAGATGTTAGTGTTCATAATTGCTATTCACAGCCTTTATTGTATTTTTCAGCAGTAGATATCAGAGTTGTTTTATCACACTTTTCCATGATGCTGTGGTGATTCTAGTATAATCCTCTGACAATATTGTGGTATTTCACTGCATGATCTGTAGCTGTTTTAAAATATTGACCTACTTAAATATGAGAAATTGACTCTCTGATATAAATATACCTATCTATTGACTGTGTCAAGAATACATCTCTTGTTGTGCATTCCAGCCACTAAAGTAGTTGTTGCTATTATACCTGCCACGCTTAATTTCTTCTAAAGTGCAACAGGTACAAAATAGAGTAATTTTGTTTCATAATATTCTAAAACAATAAATCCTTTGCTTGTGGGTGGTTTCTACAGTTTACTCCAGAAATGTCTTTTCTGTGGTGCCAAAAGTCTGAAAATCCTACAAGTATTTAGAATGGCATTGTTTAGTAAGTTGAATAGGATGATAATGTTTATGATAGATCAGCATATTACTTTTTCCTTTTCTTTCATCATTTAAAACTGAACTTAACTAAATATTTTTATGTGAAAGCTGAATTACACTTGATTTCGATATTCCTTATTTACGGTACCTATTTACAGTATCTCATAAATGAAAGCCACATAGTTTAGAAGGGTGGAATTTTTTTTTTTTTAATGAAAATCTATGGATTTAATTACAACGTTTACCTCAGTTTAGTCAAAATACATACTAGCAATTATATTGATTTCCTGGTTTTCTGCTGTGTTGTATATCTAAACCCAACCAAATGTACCATCAGACTAATTTTGATGGGGCATGTAGCACAGTAGATAATTACTTCACTTTGCTTAATGTATTAGAAATCCATAAGCAGACATTTGTTTTTTGTTAAAAGTGGGCAGCCTATTAGAGGTCAGGAACAAAGAGGAATATTCAGTGGCAAATACAGACTAAAGAATAAAAGCTGATTAATTCAGAAATTTTATGAGCTGATTATTCATAGCACTATAGTTGCATGTACTGCACCAAAATTTCTTTTCAATTGGGTTCAGTTGTAAATCAGAGTTTCATAACAGTTTTCTTCTACTCTTATTTTTCATGTACATTGTATGTTAATATTTTTAGCAAGAAAATGTTATTTGTCCTGTATGCTGTTTCTGTAGCATAAAACCAGTAACAGAACTGAGTTTAGAGACTAATTGCTCATTTTAGTGCATATGTCATCAGCATCTGGCACCATAGAAAGGATGTTTCCAGGCTAGATAGTGGAAAACACCCAAAATATGTATTTCTTCCAGTGCTACGTGCAACTAGTAACATTTACAAACAGTAAGCACATGTTGTCATTCTAAGATGTTAAGCATAGCTAGGTTGGCAGGTCAGTGATTATATCTTGCAATGTCAAGTACTTATTTCTAGAGCCAAAACTTGCCAACTATAGAACATCTGAAAATCTGAACCAGTACTATTTTTGTCCTCCTAAGTTGTTACCTGTACATCAGGAAATTCTGTGAATCTCCTGAACACAGATAACATGAAATCTGATTTTCTATAGGGCTGTCTAACTCCAAGAGGCCCCAGTGACATCAGTGTGTATCTGACTTCTTAAAATTGCTGGGGTAAAGACAAAAGGAGGAAAAAGCATAGCACAGCCAGAGGCTCTGAACACTAAATAGCTGAAAAAATGGCTGCTATATTTTTTTCTGAGAAATAAATATCCCAAGTGGCTTGGTGACAAAAGAATATAGTAGTTATGTTGCAAGAAATGCACATCTCTGCAGAATGATCAGATAGATGTGCAGTGTTAATATAAGTTAGAGAGGCACCTGAAATCTTGATCAAGGTATTTGGCAATGTCACTCTGGTGTATTCCAGCACTAACAGACTGAAGGAACCATCTAGAAGAGCCTTTCCTCTGTTCTTTCCAACTTTCATGTATTGCATCAGCATGCTTTCAGTGCTACATCATACTTCACTAATAGGAGGGCATTTGTAGGCCATTATCAACCAAGTCCATTTGCCAGCGATCATTCTTTCCATCTTTTGTCTCTCCATTACTTTCCCTCAGTGCATCAGCCCACTTTTACAACTGGAAAGCATACGATATCCACAGCAACCATAACCTGAGACATTGCTTAAATGATAGTGTATAAATAGTTTAATTAAGCACAATAACAATCTATTCAGGCAAAGAAGGGACAAATGTACTTCTACAGACTTGATCCTGCCAGAACATCAGTGTGTTCACAAGACCTGAAGTTCTAAGTTTTGCTTTTGAAACAGGGCTTCTAAAGCTCCCATATTTCTTTTAAGGATTATTTGATTCAAAATTTGAACTTTTTCCCTCCAAAAAAAGGAAGTTGTAAGACTCTGTACATTACAGCTAAAATTTTAGACACTATGAGCTATTTTTGTTAAGTAGCTTGATTCTTGACATGTTACATTATGCTGCAATAATGCCTTTTGGGATAAATCTAGGATTAATTTCTGCTGCAAATATGTGTTTATAGTAAAGACTTAATAGCACTTCTCAAAAGTAACTGGAGTAATTGTGGGAGTTTGAGGTCTAAAAAGGCTGCCGGTTTCATTATATAGTTAAATTTCTGAAGGATACTAAGGAACTGAAAGTCTAAACATTTATCAGATCCAGCTTGGTATGTTGGGTAGATGTGCCCTTTGTTTAGAAGTTTTGTCATCTGGAACAAATATACTTTGAAAAGAAAAGAGCATTAATAAAAGTATATTCTTTTTAAAAAATGCTTCCAAGAAACCCCATAAATTATTTGCAATCTTCTTAAGATCCATAGCATTTAAAAGCTATAATTACTATCTGAAAATGCAGGAAATATTGCTCTCACTTTCTGTCAGCAGATGATCACCTGTGTTTTTAAATACACTTTCCTGTGTTTGTTGAACAGAAGGTAATAGCATAATGTATGTTTTGTGACTTACTGCTCTTCAGATTCTATCAGTTTCATATGAAAATACATTTCAAAATAATTCACATTTAATTTATGAACAAGTTTTCATTTCCTTCACATTGGATTTAAATTGTCTTATACTTGCATTTACACCATAACTCTTGAAGTGTAAAACACACTATCAAAGAAACATTACCTTATTATCTGCTTACTTTCAACAAAAAAAGCCTATATTTTCATCTTAATTTCTGAAGTCAGATTGCTGATTGCTTATAAAAGTTTACATTGCCTTTCAATACCTAACAAATCTGAATCATCAAGACTAACAGAGTAGCTGTGAAAAAACATCTTTGAAAAGAAAGTAAAGAAGTGGAATCTCTAAAATGAGAATTTTTCTGTGGTATATTAACCATCCCAGGAAATGTCAAATGCAAAAACAAAGTGTATTCAGTTAAAATCAAACTTTGGATAATAGTCGCTTTGGATCATATATTAATTTGGAAATTTTACTTGTTTCTACCTTTTCTATTCTAAGCAATTGTTTTCCTCACTGAACCTGTCTGTAAGATGAATAGAAGTTTTCAAAGTACATAGAGACATTCAGGACCAAAACACAAAAACGTTTATCCCATGTTTTTCTTTGCCAGTGTACTTGTTTTGTAGAACAGGAAAACTATCTATTATGATGAAACTTATTCTAAGGAAATCTTTCCTGTTGCTGCCAGACTAACATTTGTTCCTCTTCAAAAGCCATCTAGCATTTAACACACTTTGGCCAAACTTCATTGATTTCTTCTACTAACAGCTTCAGGTTCTCTGAAAGAAAGAAAACATAACACATGTTCGCAAATTAATTCAGTAGCTACCCCATACTTATTATGAAGTCATGAGTTGATAAGGGAATTTCAGGACAAGATTCCTGGACCAGGATTGCTGTACAGTTTTTCATCACAGACATTAGAAGAAATTGTTACTTGGAATGTTATACACTGTCTGATTGTCTATATGCATTAGTGGGAGGTCAGAGACTTGCCTTCTTGATCAGAGAGCACAGCACTTGCAGCTGTCTGAAAAAAAAGTGCTGTGGGTTAGAACATGTTAAAATAGTGGGGGTACTGTTTGTCAGACCAGGTGCAAGAATAGAAAAAAAATCCATGCTTTGCCAGAAAGAGGAGGAGGATAGACAGAAGAGAAAAGCACAAGGAAAGAACAAAAACATTCCTTTTGCTAAATACTAAACTATAGTCATTGGAAAGAATACAAGAGGTTATTCCAGTTTGCTTGTTGACTAAATTGTATGTTCTTCCTACAGATAGTTCCTTAAAAAGAACTGTTCTTTGTTTTCCTATGTAGAGACACAGTATCTGTTGTTCATTACTATAATCATAGCATGCATAGTTTAAAATGTGGGACTATGAGATAGGCTGTGTTTCTCTTTTGGGTTTGTCAGACACTAAAAACCATATTCCTTATTTATTACAGCTTCTTTGTGATTTACTAACAAAATTTCTGTCTTTAAACTAGTTTCTTATACATTGTTTCTACTAGCCTGATCTGTTTTGTAAGCATTGGACTATATTCTTTCATGCCTTGTATTTAGGCCATATTTTTTTTGTCCACCATTTTTTTTGTTGTTGTTTTGGTTTGGTGTTTTATTTGGATTTTGTTCTTTGGGGGGTTTTTTGGGTTTTTTTGGGTTTTGGTTTTGTTTTGTTTGTTTTGGGTTTTTTTGGAGGTTTTTTTGTTTTGTTTTGGTTTGTTTCATTTTTCATTTGTTTTTTTTGCATTTTTTTTTTTGTTTTTTTTTGTTTGGTTTGGTTTGGGGGTTTGGTTTTTTTTTTGTTATTTTCATATTTTTATAATTGCCCCAAAATTAAAAAGTTGTCCCAAAATTCATGGAAACACACTATCTCTAAGTTCTCAGTATCTGCTTTGTTGAAACACTTTGTCAAGCTTTGGACAGGTGCAGACATCTGTGGCTTTATAAAGCTCATGGCTGTCACAGGATTAGCTGTTGTGGAGAGGATCTCAAACTCTCTTAGCTCCTGAGTCTCAGTTTACTGATGCTGCTAGACTACCCACCACCCTCTAGCTCAAGCATATGCACAGAAATCCAACACATGGATGCATCATTAGGAATTGAGGGCAGTTGAAGACTTACCTATGAAGGAATCATTCTGAGTCCTTTGGCAAAGATCAGATGGGTGATATATAGTGCAGCATTCATGCTTTCCTTCCCTGGTATTTTGTTTAACAGCCACTATACATCTGTGGCTCTGTGCATCAGTGTATACTGGTGTTTTAATGCAGCAGCATGCTGAAATAATACATACAGTGTTTGATTATCAGTGAAAACTCTACTTACACTTAAGAATATTCATAATCTTGAAAATATTTTATTGTAGGGTTGAAGACTACATTCTGACTTTATTAATGCCTTGGAAAAAGATTTTTTCTATTGTTCTATATCAGCAATCCTCATGTTCGCTGACTCCATTAGTAGGATTATGGTCGGGTTACTATTCAGTACAGCACTGGAATGTGTTCCTTTCTTTTGTACTGAAGTACAAAAGCCCTTGTCAATTTTTTTTAAAATTGTGAACTAAGCAATTTTGCTTTGCAGTTGTCAGAAAAGTGAATGTGTAGCAGAGCTCTTCTTGACAACTGATTATCTAGATATTTACCAGTAGCCTCTGCAGTAGGTCTTTATGGTTTTGTGTTCATTTGAATGAAGGAGAAAAGAACCATAGATGTGATTATTTTTAGTTTGGTTTTAGTTGTTTTCGTTTTTTTTAAATTCACCAATCTTTCAACATTGCTCTTTAGAACATCAGATTACTTTTGCAACTTAAGAACTTTGACAAAATTACATCAAAAGAACAGATAACTGATGCTGTGCTACTGCAAGTAGGAATACAGTGTTATACTTGCTTTATGTAAACCAAGAGAGATATTTCAGTCAAAATAGTTCAAAACAGTTGAGAGTTCAGTTCATCCTTTCAAGTTGCTCCACTTAGGTCCACTGGAGAAGAAAATCTTTAAAGCATATATCTGATCTCTGAGCTTAAATCAATGGTGGGCCCAGCCCACAGACACAGTTTTGTAGCCTACTCTCTATGAAGAAAATATACTCTGTGGTTAAAATGGTCTCTTTTTGGGAATTTCTCATATTTAGAAGCTATCTTTTTTTAGCAGACTAAAACTTGTTTTGTTATTTTAATAGACCTATTAACTCTTTCATAACTAAAAAGCCTAAAGACATTATCAACCAGAAAGCATCCTGAGCTTAAAGTGCAGTTTTGTTATTCATTTACCAGGGAGCAAAAGCAAGGTCAAATCAGCTGTATAGCAGAAAAAGATGCATAGAATACAGCAGAGTACCATGGATGAAGGGGGAAAAGAAATAGCAGAGCTCAAAAGGAGGCAGGAAGAGAACACAAGAAGGCCCGTTATAACTTTCTGTGAGGTCTGGTTTCTGAGAGACTTCTGAGACTTCAGACTGGAGAGATTTGAAGACAGTTTGTACCTGAGGAAAGCAACACAGTTTTCAATCATTTCTGGTATGAAGCTCACTGCTATGACATCACAGTGACAAATTGATTATAGGTTCCATTATGCATTATCAGCTTCAAAATAAAAAGGCATTGACTTTGAACTGCAGATGGCAAGATCACAAGCTAAACTGTGTTCATGAGTCAAATGCTTGCATACTCGTGCATGTTTGCAACAAGGGGACTCCATGTCTGGTAGCAGAGAAATGCATTCCATGTACCCAGTTCACGATCCACTGATAAGACCAGGGCTCAGCAGCAGGTTCCAATCACCAATGTAGATTTCTCAAAGTAATTAAAAAAAGAAAAAGGGGGAAACAAGATGTAATTTTGGTATTAATTTTTAAGCATAACAGACTGTCTTCCCAATATGAATATATTAAATATAAATGTATGTCCATCTTTTTCTTTAAAACTTATCCTTTTAATTTTTCCCCTTTTCTTTGTTTTCTTGAAATTTGTCTTGGCCTTGGCTTTTTGTCCCTTCAATGATTATGTCCATATCTTAAATAATAACATATTGCAACTCCATAGCTCATATTGAGCAGGAAGTCTTCACTGTAAGCCAAGTGATTTTACAATATGCAGAATAAACAGATGAAAAAAGTCTTAAAAAATTAAGTAGTATTAAACATACAGACATGGGCAGAGCCTTTAAAGACATAAGCACCTTATTACACTAAAACAAGTTTTGACCACATGAAACTAAATGGTTTATGCAACATGCAAATCCAAATACAGAAATGGTCAATAGGGTTTAGAGAAAAGAAGTAGACCATGGCTAGCTCAAAACTTTGGGGTTTCTCTGAGTATGATCTCATCTTTGAATTTCCAGCCATCTTAACACTTAGTTTAGGAAAATTATTTCGTCTTTTTAGGCCTACATTTGAGAAATATGCTCTCAGCTTTATGTCAGCATGAGTGAATTGTTATTTTCAACTGTTATGAAATAGTATTTGTTAACTCTTATATTCCCATAGATCTCTCCTTAGGCTAGTCCTGTTTTCCAACAGAAGCAATAACATTTTCCAAATTTTTTGTGACCACCAAGTGATGTTTGAATTTTTAAACAGGGACATCACTGAGCAAGTGAAGATGCAAATTTGTAGTTAAAGAACTACAGCTGTAGCCAGACACCTATCTCAGTCTCATTCTCAGAAGTGATGCATTCAAGGAAATAAATCAGGATTTAAGTGCCATTTAAAAAACTCAGCAGTCAGTTTTATAGGTGCTTTTATATCATGATTTAACACTCAATATGTATTGTTTTCTTTACTGTATGAAACATAGTTGAAAGGCTTCTAAAATACAGTCATCAGGGAACCCATTCAGTACCCTGAATTTAATCTATTCAGTGGCATAATTTGCGCTATACTGAAAAAGAGGAAATAAAATGAAGTAAAATTAAAAACCTCCAGTTGTGTTTATCATGTGAAAAAAAGAAATTCATAAGAAATTACATTTTCATTTAGCAATAATTTGATTTTTAAGTGTATATTCAAATACTTGGCAAGCATCTTGCTTTCCAGTAGCTGACAGACAGTTAAGAATATTTGTTACACAAAACAGCGTGAAAGCTCTCTGTGAGCAACCTAGTTCAGGTACTGGGACCACTAAACTAATCCAAGTAAACTGGTTCCAGGAAGCAAACCCTCCAGGAAAGGGAAACAAAGTCTTAGGCAAAATGCCATTATAACTTGCAGAGTTCAGTTGCCTCCACAGCATTTTTGTGCCATGTAGTTACTGACATATAGGCTAAGGACTAGAAAGAGGCAGATGTTACTGACAAAGCAGCAAAACAGGGCGTTAATGCAGAGAATTTCTATTTACATGTCTATGTTTTAACAGTATCAATTTTGCCTTTTCATCAGTAGGTACTCTGAAATGAAAGACAAAATTAATTTTGTCTGCTATTCCTTGACTCTCCAGTGAAAAAGCAGCTGTTGCTTTAATTTTCGAGGCTTTTCAGTAACATTTAAATAATCATCTGAATCCTGAAGCAGCCTCAAAAGCCTGCCTACTCTCTGAATTCTTACCATATTTATAGTCCTTTAAACATTCACTGATCTCACAGGGTGCTTGCTCCAGCAATGCCAGCGATGAAGGGAATGTCACATAGGCTGGCTCTCCATGGCGTCTCCCCAAAGCCAGCCGAAATGTGTGACAAAACATTTTGTGACCCCTCTGCACTAAACTTCCCAGTGCTATGTGACACTGAAAGAGCAACAGTGGCAGATCTTGTGAAAGAGCTATGCAGTCAAGGTTTGAATGCTCTCTTATCAGGGAATTCAAACCTTATTAGGTGTTTAAGTCAAACTGGGTGGAGCTGAGGAATGACAAACACTCCATCATCCAGGTGTTTTGTAAATGGATACCTTCTAGCTTTTTGCAGTTGGTTCTTTTAGGTTTTTGTACCACAAAATACTGCTTTTACTGAATAAAAGCCTCAGCATTGCAAGTTCCATTTTTTAAAAAATAAAGTTCTTAGAAGATGCTTAGAAGAAGAACCTTTTATTTGATCAGTCTGTGAAACCAAATTATTTGCTTTTAAAAATCATATTATTTGAGTTGCTTAGGATGAGAGGTGGAAAACTCATTCTGAGTAATCAGCTAGAAGAGCACCTTCTCCACCCTGCCCTCCTGTGAACTGGAAGGACACCAGTCCTCCTGGCAGTACATGCTCATTTTGGACCTGCACTTCTGGCAAGAGAAGCACAACTCCATGGACAGGGACAAGCCAGGAGCCAAAGGTGACCCCAGCAGAGGCTGGAGATCCTTCCCAGTGGGCACAGTCCCATACAGGATGGCTGGAAATGGGGTCTAACAGCCACAACCAGCAGTGTCCTGAGGTCTGTGCAGCAGTCCCTGCCAGCACTGAGACTCCTCACAGGTAACCCTGCCCATTAGTGCATCTGGAACCCTGACAAGCTCATTTGGTGTTAAGGTGAATTATGCATATCACAAAATAGAAAGTGTGAAGTATGGTCTACATTTTAAAATCCTGTTGCTACTGCTGTTTGTACATTCATGTCACAGAATCACAGAATTAACTAGGTTGGAAAAGACCTTTGAGTTTGTTGCATCAAACCTGTGACTGAACACCACCATGTCAACTAGACCATGGCACTGAGTGCCACATCCAGTCTTCTTTTATATACCTCCAGGGATGGTGACTCCACCACCCCTCTGGACAGCCCATTCCAATGCCCGATCATTCCTTCTGTTGAGATTTTTCCCTAATGTCCAGACTATGTGGGACTATTGGCAAACTCTTGCAGTTACCTTCATTTGTTCAATTTAATTTAAAGCAGAAATTCTAGTAATCTCACTTTTGTGTTGTCAGGTGGAAAGGCAAGGAAATATAATAGGCCACATAATGGGTACAGACTGATGCACTTTTATTTAGTGTTCTTTAATACCTATTTGTTCACTATACCATTTAATGATATCAAATAAACTCTTCAACTTAAATGTAAAGGGTGTTTATTCACCCTGTTTTCATACAAATGGCAGCAAGTAGCTAATAAAGATAGGCAAAATAAGACATTTTCAATGAAATACTGTATGTGCAATTGCTTGTTCTTTATTTGATTCTGTTTTGATGCATATTATGTCCTATACTAGAACCCTGTATTAAAATGATTTGTAGCTTTTCCTTAGTCTTCTCTGATTATTTCAGTTCTTTGGTTTTTTTCTCTAGACTCTTAGTATTTCAAAATTCAATAGGCACTCAAACGGAAGAAACAACATCTCTGACTTTTCAACTTATTGTTTATATTGGGTATATCATAGAATGATCTGTAGCTTAATTAAGTAAGAAACAATTATTATGGCAGTCTAGTATGACTTACATAGAATTTTATTTATATAGCCTGATTGTAAGAATTGACTATATCATAATATCTGTCTTATCTACATGGCCAGACAGCAAGGGCATTTCCTCACTCTCATTGTGGGAAAAGGATATGTTGTTCCTGTCTGTCAGTGACAATGACTGGGCTATAGAGTTCTGAAAACTTGTATGGTTGAGATTCAGTGAAATTCCCTGTGCAATGGTTACCTTCATAATTGCAAATTTCTTGTCTTGTGATGCAAAATAGTCATTTCCAGGCTTAAAGAAACACAAAATGGAGTTCTTTAAAGCATTAAGTAATCATGACATCTATGGGAAGTATAAAGGATGCAGAACTATTTTCTCAATATACTCCTTGAGCTGTTGTGACTTTGTGCTCAAAAACCGAAACCCCAAAGAGAGTACAATAGCAATAAAAGTTAGAACATTCCTTATAGTTAATTAGCAGAAAATTTAAGTCAGTTTGTGAATGTACAAGACAGTTAATTTCTGATGTAAACTTCTGTATGAAGCCATCCTTGAGACAGGCAAGCACTGGAGCAGGTTGTCCACAGGTGCTCTGGAGTCTCCATTCTTGGAGATTTTTGGGACTGAACTGAACAAAGATCTGAGCAGCCTGATCTGATCTCATAGCTGATCCTGCTTTGAGCAGGAAGGAGGACGAGAAACCTGCTTATGTCCTTTCCAACTTGAATGTCTTGTGATTTTCGTGACTCAATTTTCTTTACATCAGGAACAAGCCCACCACAACATATTTCACACCAAATGTAACTCTGAATTGCTTGTAGATATATACTCCACAGCATTTTTATTTTGGAATAAAATATCAAATAGAATTGACAACAGCCTAATGCAAGTTAGATGCAGAAAATCAGACCACAGCTTTTACTGAAGGGTAGTGTCAAAGCTCTGCATTCCATATGGATGTCACCAAAAGGAATTGTGATTTCATCAACACAGCTGCTAGCTTTGTAATGACATATGGGAATAACTTTTTTTTGATGACTGTTCTTACAGCAATGTTTCCTCCACCTTCTGCATTTTTCCTGACATCATGACTAAAAATATGAGCACAATTGAAAAGGCAGTAGTAATTTCTGACAAACTTTTTGTACTCGTGTTAGCAATCTAATTTATCTCTAAAATCAACATTGTGTCAGATCTACTATTTCCTGGAGAACTAGATATAATTTAATTTATTCTGTAGTTGTGAGACAGATATTTTATTCTAGGATCCATTTTGTCTTGTACAGTTCAATGTGGACTTAGACTTTTATACACACACAGATGAGTGAAAGTCTTTGTGGACTTTACTTCCACATCATAGATTAGGGAAGAAAAGTAATTATAAAATAATAATATCAAGGACCTAGTAAGGATAACAAAAATGTTTTATCTTGATCTTATTTCAATTATAATATCATTATATCAAATCAATAAATATGATGACAAATGCATAATAACAGCATAATAACTTTCCATATGCTATGCTATATTTAATGTCATCTTGGGCTATGTAGGAGTTCCTGAACTAAGAAAAATCTGTACAGAGACAATTTGTTAGAAACAGAAAAGGCCTCTCTACAGCAGTGGATCTGTGGATCTTTGATTTATGAGGAACAAATCAAGTATTCCAAGTTTCAGGCAGTTTTAAATGGGAAAATATAGTTTGATATTTTATTTCATTGACAGACAATGTCAAACCACTTGAATTATCATCTTTCAATAGGTATTTTGTACTGCAAGAGGATGAAAAAGAGAGATGTTACCTTTCCAATTTAAGGCAGTGGTTTTTTTTTTCATTAAAGGCTTTTTAGTGTATAGAAACAACCCCTATTAGTGGACGTAAGACATTTTTTAATTGAGAAGAAGCATATGTGAAACGCAGGCTTGCTTTACAGATAATAAGAGCAAGAGTCTGTCTTAATTCACCCACAATAACTTTGCAGGTTCAATTACTAGATAAGGCACTGGGATAAATGTGGTATATTATGTGTATGTACTAATATCCTTCCCTTATGACAATAGTCTAGGTGAACTAAATGAAAGTAGTAAATAATGAAACGTTTGAAATAATGAACATTTAATGAACATTTAATGGAACAATTGATAATATTCATAATTTTTAACATGAGTTTAGGTAAGAGTGTCCTCTTATATCTAGTAAGTAATGTTCAGAGAATATAAATACTAACATTATATTTAAATGAGTAGCAGAAAAATAGCTTTCAATTGAAAAATTAATTTATGTAAGACGTGTACATCCTTTTGGAATACAAAGATTTTGTTAAACAATTGCACTTACAGCGTTATGGTATGCATTTTATTTGTATGGAGTTTTTGCTTTGATTAAAGAATGTTGTGCATGGATGTCCTTGTATTATCTGGAGATCTACTATAAACTTTGATCAATTATGAAAGCTGCATCCATTAAGTTATCTTCCAAAGCTGAAGGTGAGCTATCAAATATCTAATCACTGCTCTAATAGGACATCATATGCTTGGATTTAAAAAAAATTTTCTTTACTATATTCATATAGTAGTCATTAAATAAACCCATCTCAAATGCCTTGTTGGCTATTTCCTGGTCAAAGGGCAAAACCGCCTAATGTTATCAGTCAGAGTGAAAATAGTGAGGGAATGCTTTTCAGAAGCCACAGCTGAGGAGGCCTCTTGAACATAGGAATGCTGAAATATGCAATCAGTGGCACAGGTACAAAGATGTAAACTGACATAATAAATAAATTAAATATATGCTGTATCAATAAACATAACTTTAAAAATTTCAGATTTAGCTATGAAATTGAGACGTTCAGTTTTACATTCTGTTTTTTAACTTTTGAGAGGGTATGGGGATGGGGAAAATAGTGTTGTATTAAATATAAGCCTTTTACTTGAAAAATAACTCTACATATTGTGAACTCATTCAAAACCTCTAGGCCATTATGCAGTATCACAATGGATGTCAAACAAGTTTCAATTCAATGAAAATACACATTAAAAGAATGGAAATCTTTCTCCAGAAAAGGACTCAAATGTCAATAAAAATTCAGCCTCTATCAGGGAAGAGGTTAATTTCATTCCTTCCCTGGGACATTCCTTCTTAACTCCTCGCAACCCTAACACTTGCAGCTCTTGCATCAGTCACAAAGACAGTCATGAGTCTGACTTTTTTCCATGATCCCCAAACTCCCTAATGGTACAGAGAGGAACAGAAATTTATCCATGTAAAATGGCTCTTTTATAATATTTTTTTTCTGTCTGGGTCATAGGAAGTCTTCAAAAGAGTCCAGTAACAAAACACTAACAAATGCATTTCAAACAGTCCAGCAAATGTTGCATAACACCGCAAGTTAATTAATTTTTAGCACTATTTTAGCTGAGCAGTAGTCTTCACTGTCAGGTTTAACAGCTATGTAGTTTGCCCTTGCTATCTGTAGTCACTGTTAAACCTCCTACGGCACATTCATTTAAATTGACTGTTCTAAATGACACTACCCTAAGTTCCCTTCACCAGTGTCAAGAGAGACTTGTAAGCTCACCTTTCTCTACAGTAGTTTCTTCACCAGTTTCTTTGTGGAAGAATCTTTATCCCCAGTTGACACCTGTGAGAGCATTATGTGATAAGGAGTCAAAGACGGCCTCTGGGGAGCTGGAATTGAGGTTGAAGGTCTCACATTAAAAAGGTCGTTTACTCTAGTTTAGTTTTGCTCTTAGGCATTATTCACAGCTTTGCTCTGTCTTCAAACAAAAGGAGCAGTGGCCCCACTAAAAGAAAAGAAATTTGAAGCTATTGAATGTGCTTAGAGTTAGTAAATATTAACTTGGGCTTTCAGGAGTCAATCCACAGTATGTCTTTAAAGCAGGAGAGCCTTTGCTTTTCATTGCTATCACCTTATTGTTGCTGTACTTTTTTATTTTTTTCTTACCAGGCAATGTATTTCTAATAATACTCTTACACAGCAAATGGTTTTGTATGTCACTGGAGTAAAATTCTTCTTCCTTAGTTGATTATTGTTGTGCTAAGTTCTTTTCTTATTGGCACTAACTAAAATACAATTAATATTTACAAGAAAATGCAGAAGAATATTTGTCTCAAAACTTTATAGTTCTGGGATAGAAAAGTGAAGCTTCAGTATGTGTTTTAACATATCTGGTGCTGACTGAAAAGAAGTTCCAGAACAGGTTTGCAAAAATCATGCACTCAAACTTTGATTGACCTCACAGGAATGTCTTATCGTATGCTTTTGATAATGAAAATACCAGTGTATTGGCTTTATCATCTTCACATCAGAGGATTTTTTTCACCATATATTTCCTTGTATCATTTTCAACTTCTTTACTTCTCAACTAACATAAAATTGAATTTATGTAAGTAAGGCTTATGTGGTAAATAAGTAGAACAGAGTATAGTCATCACTGACAAAAGTGTTTTGATAAGAAAGGCAAATGCATGTCTAAAGAAGAAGCACACAATAGTTACTGATTTCAAAGGGATTTTTTCTTTCATTGTAAATTAAATTTAACCCAAATAATTTAAGCTGTCAAGATAGAGTTAAAATGAACATAACTTACACACTGTGACATTTTTGTTATTGTTTTTAGCTTTCAATTAAATAAGAGGCTGTTAAATATTTTTAAAGGGCAAATTTAGCACTTCAGTAACACTGACTCAGAATAAAATAGTCTTCTCAAATTAATTTCAGAAGGAATTTCTATTCTATTCTAATATAATCTCAACATATTTTTATAATTTTCTTTCTTTATAAGGTGTGGATAAACACGTGCATATATGAATGATAGAATAGCTCACCCACCTATATATTATTGTTTGCTAGTCATGGTCTTGCAGTGGTTGCCAGTAACACAGCTACTGGCCTGAAAGTTCCACATTGTCTGCTGGCTAGTATTTGGGAAGTGTCTGCACTGCAGCAGCTCACTGAGTTGTGCTAACTAAGGCCACGCCAGCCACAAGCAGGACACAGTCCAGAAAAAGCAGAGATAACCACTGGTATCAGGATGAATATAGCTGAATATAACTGGGTGCTCGCCTAGGGGTCTCTCGGTAGGGCTCTGCACTGCCTTGTGTGGACATGACCAAGAGATCTTATTTGCCACTGTAGATATTGCTAATGAATTCCCCTGAAATGCCCCCCTTACATGGTTGCATATGTGACTAACTCTGTAGGCAACCATATTTCGTTAAGGACCAAGCGAGTAATATTATTTTTCATATTTTCTTAAGAATTCTCGTTTTCATATTTTGCAAAGTGGTCAGCCTAGACTTTGTTTCTTTGTAGGTTTCCCTTGTTGGGAAAGGGTATTTTAAAGAAAGAAATCAAAAATCTATTTCATAGCAAAGAGACATCTTCACAAATATCTTTCCTTTTTACTCCTTTAATAAAGCAAGAACTCTCCAATCACAGCTTCTACTATTATTTTCAGAAATTTCAATATTGCATGATAACTTGGTATTACAGTGTCTTTTGTCAGAGCACCAGAAAAAGCTTTAAAAAACATTAGCCACAGTTTGAATTCCTTGTCTTTTGATATTTTAATATCACTATAAAGGACTATAAAGTGGTTTTGGTGTTTGGTTTTTTTTTTTCTCTAAATTACTCAGAGCATCCAATTTTTATTCTGCTTCTTTCTCCAGTTACCCTGTAGGGTCACATATGTTTTTAGTGAATACAGGCAAAGAATCTGTGCTGTACACAGGAGTGATCAGGTCAGTCCAAAAGGATTTTATGGGTTAGTTGTGTCCATTTTATAAATAGGTTTGTGGTTACCCAATAGTTAATGCCTAGCATAAATATGGGCTGTTTCCAAGAAGATAAATCCTTTACTACCACCTGCCCTCTGTCCCAGACACCAGCTATTCATTCCAGCCACATTCTCAGCCCTGGCTCATGGGGTCATGCAGGGAGTCAGATCAAAGCAATGGCAAGGATTATAACTAACAGTTCTCTTGGATTAGGTTTCATGTACTGATGGGAATATGAGGATTTGTTCCTTGTGTGTGTGTTTGTTTCTTCCTGTTATATTTCTATATAGATTCTTCAGCATAAGATCTCTGAGTTCTTCAGCTCAATACAGGAAGGAATTGCTATTAATAAGCACAAGCAAAGAATCTGTGCTGTACACAGGAGTGAAGCTTTTTTACTTAGCTGTACTCACAAGAGGTACATTTGCAGGCACTTTCTATACTGAATTAGGGACTTCCTATGCAGAGGGAAATAGTCCTTTGCTTCCACAGGGAAAAATAAAATTCTATGATTTGGAATGAATTTGTTTGAAAAGATAAGCAATCCTAATAAGAGTCTACTATATAAGCAGTCACAAACACAATGGCTAATGAAAAGGAGTTTTTAAAGAATGTTTTCCAAATGTTTGTATGCAAGCTTAAGTTGAAGACTTAGGGTCTGTTCAGATGAATAAAACCCATGCTTTCTGGATTGGGATCATATTTTCTTTTTCCTTTCCTTTCCTTTCCTTTCCTTTCCTTTCCTTTCCTTTCCTTTCCTTTCCTTTCCTTTCCTTTTCCTTTCCTTTCCTTTCCTATGTTCACAGGGTGAATAATTGCTTAACTAGGATCTCTGGCTTTTATTATGAATTTTTGCACTAATTACCAAATAAATGATGTTAGGCTGGATCTGACTAAAGAAGAAAAAAAAACTCTTTGACTCAAAAGATAAACAGAAAAAATTGAAGAAAAAGTATTTGAGAATGAATTAGATACTGGTTTAATCAGGTCAACATGTTTCATATCAGTGTACAATAGTATGAAAAAATCCAAAGTAATGGAAGCTATGGACTTTTCCTACGCATACTTGCCAGATGGGAGCACAAGGAATTGATATAATTACCTGTTTTCTAACAGCTCCTGTTCATTATAGCACAGAAACTTGGGCTCAGTTCTCTTCGTTATTTTGAGCCAGCGTGTTAAAAGGAAAAGTAAGATGATCTGAGCTTAAAGGTACTCTGAAGAGTGTATTTCTCATATACTATTCTGCCATCACTTCATTGATGTTTTACAATCAAAGCCAGACAAATTAAATAGTAGATTCAGAGCTTCTGCTCAAAAGTAACTCTCATGAACAGCATTCACAAACAGTTCAGTGGCAGTTCACCAAGAACCAAAAGTGGTGTTCAGTGTCCTAGGGAAGGGTACCCTCACTACTGAGCATGTTTGAAGAAAGGGGTTGTCCTTTTCACTGTCCAGTTATGCTGTTCCAAAATGTTTCACCAGAATCTGTTCAGAAAATTTATTATAAACATATAGCTTGTTTCTGGATGACCAAAACTGAGGTTTTAAGTCCAGTACATTGTCAAAACCAGAAGCTAGCAGTCTGCCTTTGTCACTGCTCTAATGAAGTTATTGCAATGTTGGAAAATGAAAGTTGTGGTTAACCAACTCTAATTGCTGGGTTTTAAATAGGTTTATTCTATGATTCAGTAACAGCAGTTTTCCTGAGTTCAACATCTATGAGCTATATTGAAAACATTTTTATAGTTTCCTTTATCTGCTGTAATTTCCCTTCCTGTCTTTGATCTGTGCTTCTCATAGTTTCTTGGCATTGTCTTGTGTTGGTGAAGCTACACCCTCTCAGTGTGTACTGCTAATTATTTTATGTTGGTCTTTTTAAAGATGCCTCAACCTAAACTTAATAATTTTTTTGTTTGTTTTATTGAAAGCAAAGCCATACCTCAGTGTGATTCTTTAGGGCAAAAACCACAAATAGATTGTCCAGTTTGATGCCTGTTCTTATCTAAATACCAAATTGTGTGTAGCCTTGTCAAATACATAGATGCTCAGAGACAGACCTGGTTCTCTTGGTACATGATTCTGTACCTCCATTTCTGCCTGCATGGTTTGTTGATGACTAATTCTGACACAAGTACAATAGATCCAAGCCAATAATCTTTTTTTACATTGGTGATCCTTAGTCATAAAAACAGTCTCTTGCAAGAAGTCACGTAAGATTGAAGAGAAACATCACTTATTCAGAGCTGGGTGGCAGAAAACATGAAATTCAAGATGTGAGATACTTATTTTCAATTTCAGTTTGCAGTACGTGTGAGGCCAAGTTACCCCAACCAGCACAGAGTGCAAATTTTGTTTTGCTGTGCTGCCAGCAATCACTGTACCATGGCAGTAGTAAAAAGGTGACATTTCAGAGAAAGAACAGTTGGCATTTCTGCTGTTATGTGCCTGCACACATCTTGGGGAGGCAACAACAATTGTAGTTAGGACCTATTCAGACACTGACCGATAGAAACTGCTATGGAAATGCACTCAAGTAATGCATCTCCTCATGCTCCACTCACACACAGTCCCAGAGTGGTATTATTAATTTTTTCAGCTCTGGCAACACCCTTCAGGCTCAATAACAGGAGGAAAGTTGTAGCAATTTTATGTATTTTCATTTCTATCCAGCTGCCTTTCTGCAATTAGTGACCATGAGGGATACTCTAAAACTCTACAATGACAAGACAAGCCAGGGTGATGGTGGTCAATAAAAAAATTTTCAATGTACTGTAGAGGACAAAAATAGCTGATTCAATTTGTGTAGACAAAGCCTTTAAAGAGCTAAAAAAGCCATAGTCCCTGATGTATGCATCTGGTGTCACTATTTTTTTAATGTTTCTTGACTTCAGATTACCGCAATAAAACAGAATTTTTTTTGAATGCAGTCTACCTAAAGCAAGCAATAAAAGATCTTGGAAGCTGTAGGAACTGATACATGAAGAAATATCGTATGAATACTTTTGAAAAAGCAGGACTTTGTCTTGCAAATATTTGAATTTCATTGACATCAAGGACAGGTTGATACCATGGGGCTATAATGACGAGTGAAAGGATGTAATTTTACAAAAGATACATGAGACTGAAATTAGGGAAATACTCCCTGCTGTTCTGATATTTCAGTTTTCAGAAAATTTTCTTGAAGGAACAATCACCTGGAACTTCCAGAACTAGAGGAGACAAACTTTGGGAAACTTAGTAGAGAACAAGTAACTGAGATTGGAAGAAGTTAATGGCCCCTTCTCTATCATTACCTCCATTAAAATACTTTTATATAAGAGATTTTCTTTAGATGCTGAAAGGGGAAGTTTTCAACTTTAACAAGCCAATATGATGTCTGCAAAAGCTATTATTATAAAATAAACTGTTTTAGCTGAGGATATAGCACTATGTATGCTTTAAAGGAAAGTTTAAATGTTTGTCCAAGGACTGTTTATGTTACCAGAAAATCATCAAGAATGGAGCGTATTTGAAGCCTATGCCTGTAAAAGAAAAACATATTTTTAGCAGTGCTTACAATGTGATGTCTAGTCAAAACTCAAGAATCTTAAACATCATTATACAGCATCCTGGAACATGATACCATGTTCCAAATATTTGACCACAGCTATTCCCATCAAAAATCAGCTCCAGAAAGTTATACATAGAGTGTCTGGGTTGAGGTGGTAGTTTTATTAATCGTTACAACTTTTTTTTTCTTTCACTGAGAAGAAGAAAATAAAAAAATATAATAAATTATAAAATTACAATTTCATGCAAAAGCAAAACCATGACATTTCAATGTCATACTAAACAAGAGAGAATACTTTATGTTATTTTCTATTACTGCATTTATTCCTCAAAATGACACTATTATTTTAATAAATGAGTGAAACACAAGGTTATGTTTACTTTTATGTTTAATTAAATTTACTTTTGACTCCAAGAGATCTGCAAGATGAAAATAATGTCCTAGAGTTTTAGAGAACAACTGTTTACACAACTTTAATGTTAGATTTGGAGAAAAATTATCTGATGATTGATGATATAAAGATAATGTAAAGATAATTTCTGTTAACATTGTAAGCTGGTGGCAGTGGTTTGTTTTCATACTGCCAAGGAATTTATGTGAGCTCCATGTAACTTATAACAAAACCATAATTTTAATTTTGATCTTATTCAGAAAAGTGAGCTCTGTTAAGTACTAAAGACTGTCATTGCTGTAATATTTGATACAGCAGAGATTTGCAAAGGTTTCCTCCTCCCACAGGCTTTGGCTATAATTGTGAACCCAGTGAAGACTGTAGGGTGAAACCTGAGGCGTGCTGATCCCATGTATCGCCTGCTGACATCAGTAGGAGCTTAACACCTATCAGCATCAAAGGGTTTTGTTACTGCAGCTGACTCAATACTGCAAAACAATTAAAAATAATAGCAAATGGAACAAAACCCAAATGATGCAATACGCACTGAGAGAAGTTTTAAGGATACTCTGAAAATTCAGAATTGTCTTAGTTTTACCATTTGGCACTTCAGTTGTGACCACACTGTATCAGCAAAACATGACACAGAATTACGTTCAGAATCAAAGCCAGAGTAAACTGTATAATGGTGAGAGTTTGAACAGACTGGCTGTGATCTACATAAAAATTAGCACAAAGTCAATCTAAAGTAACACTGTGATAGGAATCAGCATTGTCTCCTGTGTCCCTACTTCTACATTTAAATGACATGTGCATCCATGATGAACATTTAGGCTTTTACTTTCTGTCCCTCAACCCATCTATTTGGTCTTTGACACAGGAGTGATTTTTTGCCTGTGTCTGTAGGGCTTTGCACAATGGAGAGTCTGAACCATAAGTGAAGCTCCAGTAAAACACATAAAGAATAATAAATAGCATTATTTACATTATCGAGACCATAGTTCCCACATATGCTTTTCTAAGGGTTCTAAGCTTAAGTGCCAGTTTGTCAAATCATGGTTCTTTCTGCCATACTACTTCTTATCCTTAGCAAGATGTTTGTTCCTGTGGTCTGGTGTGTTTATTAGCTTTATCTGAGTGATCTGGACTTACTTAGGGGGAAGCTGCTTGAATGTCACCCACCTATTTTAGAGTTGGCAGCAAGGCTTGGCATATTTGTGCTGGCTTGTGCCGCGAGTCACTGTAGTTAGGACTTTGGTTTACTCCTATACTATGCTTTGATATCTTTTCATTGGACCTATGCAGAAATACTAATTTTATTTGTCCTCAGGAGAGTCAGGAGTTCAGAAGCCCTGAATATAAAAAATCACAACAAAGACATTTCCTAGTCATAATAAAGACATAGCTAATCCTGATTATAAGTGGAATCGCAGTTACAATACCACATTAAAATTAAGGTATTAAAATGAATCACAGGAAGTCCAAGAACAAAGATCAGACTTCTAAATTATGATGGAATAAGTCAGATTTTGCCACAGGGCATGAGCATCAACCTGCACTTTCTTTTGAAAGCTACTGCAGATGCCAGGGCTAACAATAACTCAGTAGCTGAAAAGGCCTTTCAACTGTTCAGTATCCAATGTATAAAATCAGCCAAGATCTCTTTGAGGTGGACTGTGTCTCATCTTTACTGCCAGCTAGCCTTACAGCCTTTAAAATGTTCAGAATGCATTGCTATGGAGAAAATCACTGAAGCATGAGCTGCCATATGAGCTTTCAAAGTTCTGTCCATTACCTCCCAGTCCTGGCCACTGTTTTTCCCTTTCAGAAAGGCAACCTATCTTCTCTATTACTATCTTGTAATAGCCTTCTATGCCTCTTCTTTATTTCCCTCTTTCCTCCTACTCTGTTTTCTGTCTGCTGAGAAATCTTCAAACACAGGACCATGTGTTCATGTAACACCTGTGCCAAAAGTTACAGAGCAGTACACTAGCTAACAGATGAGCAGCTTCACAGAGAAATATCAAGTGTTGCTGCAATGTCCACTTAACAGGACATCCATTATTGCCAACTTAATAGGATAGACTACTGTATTGTCAGTGTACCTTACAAGCATAAAAAGTTGGTTTGGGAGAAAATTAATTAGGGAGTTTGGGTTTTGGGGGGGTTTGGTGTTTTGTTTGTTGGTTGGTTGGTTGGTTGGTTGGTTGGTTGGTTGGTTGGTTCTTTTTATCTAATCATATTGTGGAATTGCAATGACACCCAGCTAGTTTTCACAACACTTCCATCTTAGACTGAAAAATCCCTCCCAGAGGGACCAGTGACACAACAGGACTTGAGATATGGCCCAATTTACAGTGAACATACAGTCCTGAGAAAGTTTCTCTGTGCCTGCAAGAAATTGCTCATCATTAATTAAAATGAGCTATTCATTTGCAAGCAGCTGCTCTGTACCATCAGCTGTCTAGCACTGCATGGCTGAGTAAAGCCTGCCCATGTAGATAAGTCATTGATAGCATCACTTTCCTGGGAAGAGTCAGGCTTGTTCGTGTAGGTATCTGTGATATTATTAGCCTGTGTGAAAATTATTTGTTTTTATACCATTATGTGAAGCCAAGAATTTGGGTAATTGGAATTATTTATAATTTTTTTAGGTCTTGTTAATTTTTAGTGTATAAGCTATTCCTTCATATTTTCAGCATAGTGATGTAATATGCTGAAACTATTATTGTGCCACTTGTATGTGTTTTCATGCTTGTAGCCAAGAGAGATACCCAAGATGTGTGGTTCCTTACTGGATATATCACTGTAAACATAGATTTAGATCTGCTAAAATAGTAAGAATGACTAATCATTCATTTTCTGATCCATTAATCTAATACATTTTCTTTGATGAAAGCCTCTTTTCACAATTACTACCTGTTTTAACAAGATTTATAGTGACAGTCCTGAAATTTCCCCAATCAAAGTGAATTTGCACATTTTAGGGAAACTTTTCAGGTCAGTGGGATTCCAAAAAGGTTCCAAGTCTTTCCAGGAGGGTAAACAGAACCAATAGAACCAAAGTAATACTGGTATAAATATTTAAGTATCTGTGACACCCTTACTTTTGAGATGGACAGTAAAATTATTTGCCAAAGGACTTATTCATCAAATCTGGAGGGTGAAGAGGTGATTTGAAATTCATATATACAACATATAGTGCAATTTGTTGCATTGTTTGTTGCACTGCTTGTGAAATAACATTCTTTATCATGTTTTCAATCTTCTGTCTGAATTTCATTACCTCTGAGATGGATACACAAGAAAGGATAATGCTGAACCAGGGTAAACTGGATCATTTAAACTTAAATCCATGACTTACAGTCATCAGCGAAAAATAAGCACAACAATCAGCTGGATTGTGTAAATGTATTGCGTTGTTCTAATAACAATTTTTATCAGGTCTGAACTGGACCAAAACTGCCAGGCAACTTGGAATTGCAGGAATGCAGTTCAGTTGGTCACATCAGGGAGATCCTAAGTGCATTGTGAATTGGCTCGAATGGTATTTACCATAGTTTCACAGCAGATGCACTGATTAGACGTAGATAATTTTTGAATGTTTTGTTCACACAAAAGAGCAATTTCAAAGTCCTTTACCAAAATTTGTGAGATCATTGTTCATATAAAGTAGCTCAGCATACACAAGAGAATTTAGTATTCCAGACTGTTCTGTTCTACAGATGACATGAGCCAACATCTCCTTTCCCTGATCTTGATGGGCTGCTCAGGTAAATGATAAAGATCTAATGAATTAGAGTAAAGACTAATAGCTAACAGATGTACAGACACTATCCACTCTATTAATTAATGCTGCTGTACATTATGTGGAACTAATGCAAATTACTGTGTGCAGAATGTTTACAGATTAAAATTGTGCTTAGCAACTCAGTGAGAACCTCACTGGAAGTTTTTCCAGTATATGAGGAAAAATGCTGTGAAGGAACTAGTGAGTTACAATCACTGTGACATTTATTCATGACCTTTAGATCCTAATTAGTTCTCCTTATTTAAGAAATTTTTGTTCAGTGTGAGTCAGTTAAGGCTGCATTTTATTATTACATTTAAACAGGTAAGACAATACTAACTTTTCTACAGTTAAAAATTATAACCCCATAAAATTTGTATTGCTGATGAAATGGTCTTCAGTCTCAAAAGACTTATTTAATTAAGTATATCTAAAATTAGAAATATAAACTGTGACACTTTAAAAATTCATACTCTGGTGCCAATATGTCATTCAGAGTATGTCAAGTTTTTCAGACAGCTAAAAATTGTTTTTTAGCTCACTTCTCAAAACAGATGATTTGTTCAAATATTACAATGACTGGTATATTTTGACATTCAAATGAGTTTAAACTCAAACTAACATTTAAAGGGAACTCAGTGATGAGCTGCAAATTGCAACTGAAATGAATCTTGTATAGTTGATAGTTTAGTCATCAACCAGTTGTCTCTTTCACATAATTATTATGCATGCTGGAATAGAAATCGCCTCAATTTATTTTTTTCATAATACAAAAATACATTTAAACGAATTAATTATTGAGTTTAACCAGTGTTTAAAACTTCCCTGTATTCAGCTCAAACACTTGAGCTGATTCTTAAGGCAAAGAAAAAGGAAATATTAGTAGTTCAAAGAGGAAGAGTGGGAAAGGAAGCGTACTTCACCTGAAGCTCAGAAGTTAGGTGTGATATGTACAAGTAAGTGAGAAGTGATAGAATCAGTGGCAGAAATTACTAAAAATTTGGTGTAAACTTGTGTTTATACCACAAACATGATATCATATGTGATACCATAATATTTAGATGCTGTGTTTAAGCAATGCCGTTTTAATGCCTTTGGTAAAAAATATTTTCTCATGCAATAACTGAAGCCAGACGTTTTGCTTACTTGCTGTTTAAGGGAATCAAGGGCTGCTTTTTCTTGCTTTTAAATGTGAATTTTTTTTCATTCTCAGCTTAAAAATAGATATATCTGCTCAGTAGTATAAATGTGCAAGTTGTAAGCAGTCAAAAAAAAAGCATTTTTATTTTGCAATGAGGTCTCTGCTCCATATTGTGTATCAGTTATGGAATTAAGTTTAATCATTAAAACTACCTCCCAGTCATTTGCATTAAATACAGTATTTTAATATTTATTATTTTGGTTCTTGAAACAGCTAGTTTCTTGGAGACTTTGACTCTGAATTCAGGGTTTCACAGCATTATTAGGCTACTATGAACTGAAATAAAAGCAAACTGCTGCAGTAATCTGCTACAATATCAAATCTGCTGTAAGGTTTATAACTCCACTTGATCTCTGGTAAGCAATGTGTTAAATTTTTATTTAACATATCCAGGAACTCCTGAAGCCTTTGCCAGGATTGTAGAAGGGAACAACCACGTGAGGTTTGGGCTGCCTGCAATCGTGTAATTAACTTAACTGAATACCAGAAGTTCTGGGATGAGGTTATTTATGAACTAATTGACAGCCTGCACTGGTTTACCATAGAAAAGAGAAAAAAGATAACCTAACAGGAGAAAAAGCTACCCTTAAAATGGAACTATTAGAGCAATGAAATTACTTGGTTTGCATCTTTCCAGTCTTCCTGAATTTATGGTTCCCTTGCTGGGAGAAATTTAACCACTGTCTGCTGAGGAAATGTTTGGGGTTTTTTTAGAATTCATTTGTGTCAGCATCCAAGCTTCCCTCATACTACATTGCTTAACTTCTCTACATTCTGGTTTTAAACACAATAAACAGACTTTCACACCTAATCAAACAGTTGTCCTGATCAAATCCTCTCCCCTCCTCAAATGTCTATCATTATGTTTAATATAAGAGATTTCAAAATATTTATAATTAGGGTCAGTTCAGGATCTTAAAGAAGTTTTAACTTTGCTCTTCCAAAGCTTCTTGTGTTCTGGTTTGTTGTCCATATAAAAAAGGTAGTGACACATTATTTCCTGTCAGGGCAGTTTTGTAAAACAAGCTCTGTGAACATGCAAAAGAAAAGGATATTTGGATTAAGTGGGTAAATGTATGATATTTATTAACATTTAAAATAATTTATAATAACAATTCTTTAAATGCTTTGAGAGTCTTGGGTGAAAACATTATTACTAATAGGTCTCATTTGCAGTTTTCAAACAAAGAAACAATAAAGCTCTTGTTTTTATAAGCCATTTTCAGTAGCTCGGATATGGTATACATCCTTGCATACCTAGCACCTGTTGTCTTCCAATTTCTTTGATTGTGAAGGTCATCATCAGCATAAACTGAAGCATAAGTAATAAGATTTAAAGCTGAGTAGGTAGAATCAGTTGACAGTTAAAGAGCTTAAAATAGCCTACTAGAGCTTCTGGTAGCTGTGTTACAAGAAATACACAGGATTTCCTCTGTGCTGCTTCTCAGCTGAACCCAAGCTGAACCCCTTTTTTGACGCAATCATTTGATCAAAAATGAGCAGCTACAATGAAAGTAATTTTTCAAAAGAGGACATAATTGCTGTGGGAGAAGCTTTGGTTAACTAATCTGAAATATTTCAGTCAGACTCCTCAAAACTCCTAGACTTATCAAATGATAAAAATAACTTTTCTGGATATTTCTCTTAGTGTCCATTTACTAAGGAGATTAATGTTTACATCTATTAAGAAAGAAATTGCTTTCCTGTCAGTTCCACGTTCCCCTTCATAAACTTTCCCTCTGTGCCAAAGAAAGTACAGAGCTGCAGAATTAGGGGTTTTTTAATTCAAACACATGACTTTCACATATTTGAGCAATTGTTCGTGCATTGTAGGACTCTCCCAGAACCTGTATGTAGTTATAGACCCATTCACACAGCTTTTGGAGCAGTGACTGCACCCAGAGGAATAAGAGCATCCCTTTTTTATAGAGAAGACTTGTGTTCCATTCTCTGTGGGTTTGAGGTCTTCTGTGCTGCTCTCTACACATTTTCTCCAGCATTTCTCCAGTCTGTTCATTAATGGTAGTGAGATAGATGTCTGTAGAAGGATATAGACGTTAGCAGGACAGAAGGGAATTATATAAATTAGAACTATTTAATTTTCAGTGATCACAGAAGCTTCTGAAGAAACCAGTGATCTCCTCTGTGACTGCAGCTGTAGGTTCTCATAAGCTCTACCCCAGATTTAATGGAAGCGAGGGAATTCCCTTTCCTGTGTCTCAGATGGATATAATGGCAACTTCTCTTAGGCATCTTCTGACTTGAACAAGACTAGGAGGGATGAAGATGGATTTCTATGCATTGTCTCTTTCATTTTGAATATTTTAGCTGCTGCTCCTTGCTGAAACACCTTACTGCACTGAAATTGAATTATCTATTTAGTCAAAAATGTTTGGCCAAGATATTGACAGATTTTTTAAGAGAGCTGATGCACATCAGTGCTCGCTACAGTTTGTAAGTTTAGCAGCTACTCCAGGGAAACTGGATAGCTCAAATCGGTACCAGGGATGATATAAGATTTTTTCACCTCATACTGCAGAGGATTTTGAGCACTCCTCTGTCACCTCTCAGTTTGCTCTTCCTAATAAAAAACTTTGATAAATTCGCTTTGATACAAAGCTGGTTGTAAGGAGCAATCAATAAAACAAGTTCAAAGCTGGTCGATAAGGTGAGTAGTAGGGAAATTAGAGTAGGTTGATAAGCTGTGAAGGGGGCAAGTAAAAGAGGGAGTGATAGTGACAGAACCAGAACCCTGAGCCTGTTATGGTGGAAAATGGTAATCCAGAAAGGTGTGCAGGAATGGTTTGATAATTTACATCTGAGCTCCAGGCTAGGAAGATGACAGCAGCTGTGGTTTGAATTGGGTTGAAGATGGAATAATTTCTGTCAAGGAGATTAGAACAGAAAGGATTGGTGTCAAGATGGAAGATTATAATGGGGTTTATATGTTGCAACTCTGTTAGTCAATAAGATGAAAACAACACTATGTTGTGAAGCTCAGGGACAATGAGATTAGTTTTCTTTTCTCCCTTTTAAAATTTTATTTTCTACAATATATCCACTCTCTTCTTTACTGACTATGTGACCTTTCGCGGTTTTTTCTCTTAATTATTTCCTTTCTTTTGCTTTTAATATGTAGTAGAATATTCAGTTGATGTAGTAAATCTATTTTCTTATGTGTTTAGAAACAATGAATGTTATTTATTTTCCAAACTACATAATAGTTTATGAGAATGAGGACCTACTACTGTGATTGCTGCTTTTCCTGCTCCATTAACCCACAAAAAGCTCAATTTCTAACAAAATCTAAATCCATTCTAAAACCAATGAATATCTAATATTAATTCATTTTTGCAACACTCTTAAATAAGATATGATATATAATCTTTGCTTCAGTATATGCATGATTTCTAGGGAAGAAGGCTGCAAAATCTTTCTGGGAAGTTATTGGAAGGGACTGTTTGTGGAATTTTTTGATTAACTATCCTTAATCAGTTCCATTAATCTTCATCTATAGGTGGACATTTTCATAAAATAATATGAATGGCTTTTTTTTTTTACTGTTCAAATACTTCATGTTTTATATTGCTCTACTCTTCTGTCAAATATTGTTTGTTTTTTTCTTTTTTATTTTGGTTCAACATTCACACATTTAACTTATGAATTTATGTTTTTGAAGAAGATGTATTTTCCTCTTGACTGTACTGCAGAGAAATAGGAACTCCTAGGCTAATGTTAACATGTGTGCTGAAATTATTATTTGTTCAGTGAATAAAGTGTACAGACTTATTATTTCATATGTTTCAAGTAAATCCTAGCTCAACTGATTTTCCGTTCTTCCATGTGTAAAATTCCAATGTGAACTTCATGAGACATTGTAGATTTTTTTGTATGGAAATTGCAAATAAGAACTTCTGCATTGATATTTTTATTATCGTTATTATCTGTGGGCGATACAACATGCACATGTTTTTAATAACTATCCTTTGCTCTCTTGGAAATACGATTAAAGTTTGAGTGGCATCAGATTCCAAGGGTGCATGTAAAGTGGCATACAAAATAAAGTCCAAGCGCAACTTTTTTTTTCAAATGAAAATTAAAATGGAAGGGAAGTAATCTTAGAATAACTTCTTTCTGATCTAATCTCCACAGTCTCCTCTAAGGTAAATTCACTCCTGAATTTACCTTAAAGGAGACAGGATCCATGCTGCTTCCTTCTTAAAATTAATAAGATTCACTTTGGCCAAATCAATGTTGGTTTTTTTTTTCTCTGTCAAAAGGGAAGCAAAGCCAATTGGTTCGTATAAGACAAGCTAGACTTACAAAAGCCAGTCATATGATGCTTTTTTTTCGTTCCCCATATGAAATTTCTACCACAGGGAATAAATGACTGACACATCACCCCCTGCCATCATAACAACTGTCATGCAACACCATTATTTTTCAAACATTAGTGGCATCCCTCCAACTGGCCATAAGGTTGCAGACACATATTTTAATCATTACTTTGCCCATTGCAGGATGCTAAAGTCACACAATTTACTGTGTGCTCATGATAAATTTTACTTTCTTTTGTAATAAAATGGAAGTTAATGAAGCACAACACAACTGCAATGAATTAGACAACAGTAGAACAAGGCAGGAGAATACCCACTTCTTGACATTATCAAATCCATCTTAAATGCATTGACTCTTAAGCCAACTCATATTCAATTATTAAAAAGGGACCAGGGGAGTATGCTGTTGGCTTCATAAGAAAGAAGATTATAACAGTTCATTAGTTATTAATTAATTGACACTCTCACCGCTTAATATCTTCACATTTAATATATACTTCTGTGCCCAGTGACTTACTTCTATCCATTCTGTTCTTCATCAACATGTAAAATATAACATTTTATTTCTTCTGTCCAGACATGTGAGAGTGGGGGTCAGCTGGTCATGTTCTAGCAATTTGTATTAAGATATTTACAATATTAACTAAGATACTTTGCAACATAAATTATTTATGGAATTAGTAAATAGTTTTTTTTCTATATGAAGTTAGCTATAAGAGTAAAATACATCTCTGGTTTTTTACTATGGATTAAATTTAGGTGTTAATCCTGTATTACACAAACCACAGGTTTCCTGAATAGCAACTCGCGGCGAAGGGCTGGGGGAAATGGACCCCACAAGAAAAACAAGAGGCTGTGACGAAAGTACCCAGAATAGAATTCATTTGACAAGAATGATTCAGAAGCAAACCTGTTTATTCTCCCATAAATCATTGCTTTACTGTAATTTTTACTCACAGAAATTAGAAGTACGTTTTTTTGCTGCTGTTTTATACCCCATCCCCTCTGTTTGCAAGCAACACACTATTGTTTACATAGTATCTTGACAAAGGAAGCAAGAATAGCATGCATATTCAGGAATGTAACGCCTTGCTTTCATGCATCCCTTTCATTACCAGAACACCTCCTGATTATTTTTTTAAGGCAGTTTTTTTTTTTTTTTCTCAGGGGGTAGGGGAGTGCAAGAAAGACTACAGTCATTCCTGTAAGTGTGACCAGATAACCATCCTCAGGACACAGCAGCAACTATGACTGTAGATAAACTTCTTAATTTTGTTACTAATAGATTTTTTTTTTTAAGATCTGCTAGTAGCATGGACGGCCTTGAACAGAAGCAGAATTGTGCTGCACCAGGACCTATAGTTGTTAGTTTTCATAAGTGGATGTCTGTCCTGGTGCCAGTATCCAGATGACTGGGAGGGAGGGAGAGAAGGAACAATTTGAACCTTGGGCTACCAGTGATTCAATACATGCTATAAAATAGTACTTTGCTTTTAAATACCAAGCAAGCAGAAAACTCATTATGTTGATTACCACAGGTGTCTCTCACAAAATTTGTAATGTGCTACCTGAGTCATTACTACCTTTCAGCATATAATTTGCCCTATGTATAAAAAAATAAACATTTCATATCAAAAACTTCTCTCAAAAAAGGTTTTCCTCATTACGTTTTACTCTTGCTTATCTTACAAAATTTATTTATGGGTGGTTAAAGAAAATACAGACAACCTGAGAGGGTAGATGGTGCAATGATGAGGCTCTAGGATTGGTAACTTTATGTGGTTACTCCTTAAAAAAAGTTACAGGGTCTGTCCCAGCAGCTGCAGTAGATTGTCTGACCATAATCACAGAGTGACCATTGTATTTCCCACTGCTGAAAATGGCAGTCACTTTCTCACCTTCTCCCTGGCCAAAGGGTCCTGCTGCTTCCTTCAGCTCACCCCTAAGAGACCTGATTCAATTGAGTATTTTGTCTGAACATTAATCTAGGAACAAAAAAAATATGGATGGTATTTCTGTTGGGTTTGTGAGCTGAACTTGCCTACAAATATGTGAGATTCATAGAGAAAAGGACAGGAAAAAAATGTTTCCAGGACACAGGGTAGAAAACCACCCCATGTTCCTCCAACTCTAGGGCCCCAAAATATAAAATAAGTAAGTACTAAAAAAATAGGATTTTTCAGCGTTGTGCATACAAGCATGCAAAAACCCCCCTGCCTAACATGAAATTAAAATGCATCCAGAATAGGAGATAATTTAACAGGGGGAGGAGAAGGAGGAATCAAAGAGTGTCAAAAGGTAAGCAATTATGCTAAGGAGGGTTATTTCCATAGAATTTCTCTCTACTCATGTGTGATAAGAAAGTTTCTCTAGAAGTCAGTTCCAAATAAGAATCTAACTTTAGGCATTTTGATTCACCTCAGGAGGAAACTGACCTCTTCCTGTACTATAAATGTTGGAGAGACTAAGAGACTATCCTTAGGCTAATGTTAGCCTGTGCTTTTGCCTTCCAGTGGTTTCAACAATGCAAATCAAATTCTAATGAGAAATGCTAAGAATTAAACTAATTTGGTTGAAAATTCAGCTTTGGTAATTTTAAGTGACTTCTAGATTTCAGAAAAGTATTCAGAAACCTAATAGTGTGGTAAATGCTTGTATGCAGTAGAAGAAATTTGTACTCATTGGCATTGATTTCCTTTCCCGCCAGTATACACACATTTCCCTGGAGGACAATTCTGGAGTGTTTATAAGGAGGCAAAAAGTTATCAGCAACTGGAAAACAGAATGGGTAATCTGAGCCAGTAAACAAAAATGTCTGAAATGACATCTGTTCTAGGGCTGTATTTGACCTAAAATGTCCTAAATTCTAGGAGGACTGTTTTTCCATTTTATGTTCCAATTTCCCAAAATTTGACTGTTATTCTCACATGAGATGATGTGGATCACTAATATAACTCCTATACACTGATATAACTCCTGTGTCTTGTTTTCCTTTACTGACATTTTGCCTGCATTTCTATACGTCAGGCCTTTGTGCTGTGGTATGTCTGCTGATAATCCATTGAATACATTTATATAACAATAGAGCATTATACAGTTTTATCAAAAACGAAGTCACTTATGTACAAACTGAATTGAAAATAAATTCGGAACTGAGATATCAGTGCTCTCTGCATATTTTGAAATTTTGAAAGATTTCGCTATAGAATTTATATCTGTGTGAATTTTGAACATTCTTCCTTAAAAAGCGAGTATACACATTATTCTAGCTCAAAATAAATATTGTGCTCTATGATTTGTAACTTGTACATATCTCAGAGTTCCTAGCATCAGTGTTGGTTCGATTACTAACTCTGATTTTAGGGTTTTTTTTTATTTAGGAATATCTATTGTGCAATTTTATTGGTTAACTATGATGAAACAAGAAACTTCAATTTACATTTAAAATAAGTAAATGAATATGTAATTCTAAAGCTAGAACTCTAGAATGAAACATTTGAAAATACGTTTTCCGAACAAGTTTCAGGATTAGTTTATATGCTGGTATATTCCAAATGTTTTCTGGGGGACTTTGCCAGACAGGAGAAAGAAACTCGTTACTATTTCTGACAATACAGAAATGAGAATAAGACAAAACAGAAAACAAAATGATAAATTTATATTTGAAGGTAAGGCTAAGGTTTTTTCCTCGTCCATTATTATGCTTTCTAAGGAAATAAAAATGGCAATGTGTTTTGCCATAGTTCAGAAATCTGTAGCTTGTACTACGTCAACTCATTTTCAGCTTTGCCTAATTTTTTTCTATTTTTTGTAACAGCCTACTCATGAGAAAGAGATAATACATATTTTGCTTTCTCAAAATGAGGAAAACAGTTAGCTGGGATTTGTCTGTTTTACATGCTTTATAACACATGCTCTACATTAAAGTTTTAACGATGATTTTTTAAATACCTGCATTGCATTATTATCACTGCACAACCAAGTTCTAAAGTAACTCCTCACTTTTACAAATACTTACACATATAAACATAGGTCTGCACTTGTGAGTAACTCCCTGCCTTTAGACAGAACTCAACTATATGAGTAGTTTTGTGTATACACACAAATTTTTGCGAGTCATAGCTTAGAAATGCACCCAGACTTAGATTTGAATTTTAAAATTTAGCTTTTTTGTCTAAATAGTATTTTCCTTACACATAGGACAAGAGAGAATGGCTGCAAACTGCAAGAGAGTGGGTTTAGATTGGATATTAGAAAGAAATTCCTCACTGTGAGGATGGTGAGGCACTGGCACAGATTGCCCAGAGAGGCTATGGATGCCCCATCCCTGCAAGTGTTCAAGGCCAGGCTGGATGGGGTTTTGAGGAACATGGCCTAGTGGAAGGTGCCCCTGCCCATGGCAGGGAGATTGGAACTAGAGAGTCTTTGAGGTTCCTTCCAGCCCAAATAATTTTATGATTCTGACAAAAGCTGTTTTGTTGTTATTGAAAATCTTTTAACTTTTTCTAGTTTGGTATTTTTGGTTGGAAGAAAGTAATTAAGTTTTGATTCTCTAATAGAAAACTTCTATAATTATGTTTACATTAATAATTACATCCTGAACAATAGATATTTTTGAACTTTACATTTCATTTTTATTTAAGAGCTCCAAATATATAATTTATTTTTTTTTAATCTAACTAATTCTTTTTTTAATGTAAACTTTTTCAGACATAAGTAACTTTTCAGCCAAAATATTTTTCATAGTGTTTGAATATTTGATTGTTTCTCACTGAGAGCCAAAGCTTTTAATGCAAGCTGGCACGGTTCCACTGTATCAGTGGAAAAAAATTTTATATGGCCTCGGCATAAATGTCAGTTCCCCCATGGTGTGATTTAAAATTTTAAAATAAAATAAAAACAAAAAGAGAAAAAGAAATTACTTCAATAGCATTTAAATTTTTTAGAAATCTAAGATTTTAAAACAACTCATAAAATAAGAGAATAGGATAGTGGAGATTTTCTGGACTGTTGTAGAACAAGCCTCTCCTTGTAATAATTCTTATGGAGAACTTAATACTGCAACTTGTAGACCACAATTGTAAGTGTCGTTTATTTAGTATCTTTAGTTTTCCTTGCATTTCCTTTCCCTACAAAGAGTCTTCTATAGATAGAAACCAACCTGTTTCCTTGGCTTAGTATCAGGAAAGTGATGAATCATTTCATACAGTGATGTGCTAAAGATGGTATGAATATTTAAAATGTAGATATACAGTCTAACTCTAAATAGAATATCTACGCCTGGAATTCCAAAACCGGCTAGAGATTTTTGACCTTTTGCAAAAGTATGAGTGAAAATACATAAGTTGTGAAAGAACAAAGCTAAATTCTTCCTACCTGTTCCTGTACACTAATCTTTCTTGTTTTAACACAAGTTGTTGTCAAAACCTTATTGTAAATTTTAAATCATAATATATTTTTACTATAATAGTTTATGAAAATGAATTCACACATCACTATGTGAGTAAACTTCATTATTAAAAATGTGCCGCTTTCCAAATTTGTGTTCACTTTTGTTTAAATTTTTATTTTTTTTTTAATTAATTCCTGTGATTTCATTTTGTTTGCCTTAGGTTAGAGCATTGCCTTATACAAAATTAACATGTCTAGTTGCATAAATATTTATTCCTGGATGACGTTCCATCTAACTCAATAGAATGGAATCACTTATTTTGTAAAGTGTTCTGGAGTCAGTCTTGGGGAAAAACCTAAATCTGATTAAAATAATATCTTACAAGAGGCAAAGTACTTTCTAGCCAGACAGAAACAGGAAAGTGTGTGTTTTCCTATTTTGTTTTATATCTTTAGTATGATTTCTCAATTCAAGAAACCATTTTGAGTGAAATTGCCAATGTAGAAATGCCTTTCTTTTTTCCCTGTGTATCTCTGAGCATGAGCAGTAGATGGGATCTGATTTTATCCCATTTTCTGTTTACAGCCAAGAGTTGGAGAGACTGTTCAGATTTCCATTATCCTTGTTTAAATCAGGGATTAATCCATAATTTGGAGTCACAGTATATTCCAAGGTTTTTATCAAGTTAATATGGATCTTCTAGATAATACAAAAAGTTGTATTACCATGAAAAAGGAAAAAACATGGTCTGTGTAGTATTTAGCATTTCCTTTTTTATTTAGCAGGGTCATAGTTCATCCCAAAAATTCTTGATTAATCAATTAGCCTTCAGAGAAGAACAATCATGTAACTTTGCTGTTGTGCTCCCTATCAAGGCTGTGAGGCGGTGAGATTCCAATCAGTGCAGTAAGGAATGTGACAGTGTGGCATGAGAAGAATGTGGCACATTACCCTTGTGTGATAACCCAGCCCAGTGCGGTCCCTGCCTGATGAACACATGGCTGGCCTCTTTACATGATGAACCTAAATAAGCTACAACATCTTTGTTTGCTTTGCTACTGTTCGCACCATTTTACTGTATTTCATACCATTCACTATTTCAGACCACTGAGAATGAGCATATTTATTTGCATATAACAGAGAAGAAGTGTGCAAAAGTTAAGAAATGATCCTGAATGAAAAGGAATATTTAAATCTTGTACACTTAGTTTTCAATCTGGTAATGTGTTTCTGAGTTTTGGATAGAGGGTATTCCAGCAGTAACTTGAAGAACTGTATCTTGTGGTAATGAATTTAGGTAAACATCACATAATGAATGTAAGCGTTGGGTTATAGTTAAGAGCATAATCAAGTATATTTCTTAAGCTAGGATGGATTTAAGCATATTAACTGGTTTCCTGAAGTTGGAGTCTAGAGTCTAAAAATTAAGTTTGCTTTCTGTTTTGACTCCTGGCCCTTAATTTGAATACAAATATTAAAGTGGGCTTGACTATGTTATCTCTTATTTAGCACAAAATCACTCTCTTATCATTCCAATTGACTTCTCAGTGGAAAATTACAATGATGCATCTTAGAGATGCATTGCTTCAGATTTAAGTGATTTAATGGTTTTCTGATGAAAATCTTGTTATCCAATGTAGTGCTTAGCTGCATTTTGTAGACTAAAGACTGCAAAAATTTTTTAACAGGAATGACCAGCCTTTGTACTGGTAGCCTGTGAACTTTAAAAAGTTCAAAGTTTTGTTTTACTTTGAATATTTACCCAATACCAAGAGTTAGTGAGTCTTTTTAGAATAAGAAATGGAACTGTAATTTTGCAAAGTAAAAAGGAGCTCCAATTAAGATTCAGATAAATTAGCAGCTTGGGAATGTATGGGAAAGTCCAGAGAGGAACCTTCCTGATGCTGGACTGATTGATCTGCAATGACTAAAATTTATCAATTCCTACCATTTCTTCTGGATGAAGTGGCACAGGTGAAGACATAAGAAATTAGAAGACAAACTAATTGGAAGTATATTCCAGCAGGAAGATATGGAATTTTTTTTGTCCCTGCTAATTATTGGCTTAATGTGCTTACCTGCTTCTACATTTCTTCAGCCTTTTTCTGGGAAGGTGAAGACAGTAATTTTTTATAACTGTAAAACCTTGTACAATTCTTCCTGTGGACAAGATTCATTCTGGAAACTGAGTCTGTTGTCAGAAACTAATGCATTAGAAATCTGCAATATCAACCATCCGAAAGGTATTTCATATCTGCTCATATCAAGTTTATTTGCATAAGTTGGCCTCTTTGTTTCCTGAAAGAAATAAACTGAGAGTGAAGTTAGTAGTGGCAGAAGGCCACTGCAAGAAGCAAAAGAGATTTATCTACTGACATCATCATAATCATCTCAATTAACTGAAATTTATATCAATTGTGTTTAAATGAAATCTGATTTTTTATCCTCTTACATGTACATAATTTTCATGCTTCCTGAAAACTTCCAGAAGACCTGTCACACAGCATTTCCTTCCATTCTACTCTTTCATTTTACTGTTATTTGTGGGGAAGGAAATGCTGTTTGTCCTTGTTACTTACATTTCTTGTTTCATGTGTGATTTCAGTTCTTGGAAAGATTAAATGCCGTTTACCATGGAAAGGAGATAAATATAGAAGTATCGTGCACCTTTACCTTTCTACATGGGTGTTGGAACTTTCCCATTTTTCACAGCTTACAATACAATTCCAGACTACTTGAATACAGCTACAAATCACCATTAATTGGAGAAAATTCCATGGTGATGTTGTACTGTGGACAAATGGACAAGACACCAGAAAACACATTTCAATGGTACACTTTGACTTGCAACTCTCATATAGTGGGATGAAAATTCAGTTAGTGTGCATCAACTCGCCATGCTATCTATATTTCTTCTCTTATCTTTGTCTTCATACCAATTTAAGTCTAAAAGTTACCTGGTAATATTGTTGAAATATACTCTTCCTTCATTGAGAAACTGATTTAACTTTTAGTACAGGCCAGTGATTTCATCATGTGGGTGACTGTAGTTGTGAAATAAGCTTAGATGATCTTTGTCTTATGTCTTTTGGAAAACTTCAGGGTTAGTTGAGCAGTCGTACTACTGCCTCAATTTTATGTGTTTTATTAACCTCCAGAGCCTGTGTGGAAAGAGAAAAGTACTTCAAGATTATTTTTCCTTGTGCTGACTGATCTTAGAGAAGATCCTATGCCTTATTAGGCTTCTTGTTTGAAGGGTTTTTTTCTTCACTTTATTTATTTTTATGCTATTGCCAACAATCCTAGAGGCCTTATATATGTAAAAGCCTGGTTTTAGTATTACTAAGAACTGTAAAAGTTAATAGCTGTATCAATATCTATAGCTCAACAGATCAGTTTCTAAATAGTAAAGCCAAAAATTTTTATAAATGGCTGACACCATCTACTGTAGCCATGCCTACTTATCTTATATGTTAATTACTAGTTTGTCATTTGGAACCTTATTTCAAACTGTAATTTTTGTGTTATTGTGGCTCAGTGAAAAACTTATGTGCATGATAGTTAAGAAATAAATGGGAATTTACTACCAGAGCTAGCAAGCCATAACATAAATGCCCACTGGCAAAAATATCCAAGTATACCAGCTACACACCTGGAAGACAGGAAAAAAGAGAGGTTATTGTGGGGTCTTATTTATAAATGAAGCCTGTGGATGACAGTCATGATATTAATCAGAAAAAGTCCCTGGTGGATTCAGGGTTTTACTGAGGCCCATGACAGCCTATGTCAGAAGTAAGGTAGGCAGCCAATGTTCACTGATGCCCAGGGCCTTTCATACCTGGGTTTATGTTTTGATTTTCATCTCTTCTTGGTTTGTATTTGATCAGTTGTTTGCAGCCAACAAAAGATGTGTATTTTATTTGTTCAAATCCCTATTCTGATCAATCATTGGGTTCAGAAATATGGAAGTTTTGAAAAAATATGTTAAAAAGACAACATTCATTGGGAAAAACAATTTTCAGCATCTTAGAGGATGTGCTATAATGGTGAAGTTAGAAGGAGAAGAAGTTATTGAGATGTAGTAGTACAAAATCCACACATTGTTTGCAGTTACTCTCCACTTAATGCAACCTGTGATCTACAAATTTAGAAGAAATGAAATTTAATTCCTAGCATATGTACTAAATTCAATGACATCTAACAAACATGCTGATAGTGTGATTTTCATTGCATCATTCACACAGAAACTATGTATTTGATCTGTTTAATTGCTCAACATGAAGCAATGGTGGGTACCAAACTAAAAAAATCCCAAACACCCAATTCTTCAGGAGCATTTAAAATATGTACTGAAGCTCATAACATTTTGTATAAGGTAGAATAATTTTAAACGTTTTTTTCTGGTTTGTCTTTTTTAAGAAATTATTTCTTTGAAAAATAAAACAAATTATTGGTTTCTTTTAATAAATAAAATGGAACTGACAAATGGTGCTAAAATTATGCAAAAGGATGGTCACAATGTATAGCTGGAGTACAAATGGTGATTCAAATGGCTGCATTTTGTATTTAGATCCAAATTTGTAAACTCCACTAAAATCAATTTACTAGGTATTTAATATTATGTACATTATACTAATGTTATTTCTGCTTAAAAGAGTAGATGCCTTATCTTAGATTCTGTTTGCAGATCTATTTGTACCTTCATTAATTAAAATAGAAAATACATCTATATTCATGAAGGAATTTGACCTTACATAGTAGGAGTAGGAAATACCGCTTCCTTATTCATTTATTTCACCTTCATGGACAAAAGTGGATTAATTTTTTTTGTATTTATAGACATCCCTAAAGACCATCTTGTCATTTCTTTGTTCACATGGGCTGTGGTGAAGTAGGGCTAATGGCAATATGATAAATTAAACAACTCCAAGGAATGATCTCCAGCACCGAAAGCTCATAATATCAAATGGTGGGCTCAGTCACATGCTACTCATTGACATCATGATCTAGAGGTCAAAAAAACTCGTCTTTCCCTCACTGCATTACTCCTGTTCTTCATCCTGAAACCAAACTGAATTCTATGCTCTAACAATTTTAAGATTCAAATAACACTTTTTTCCTCCTAGGTCAGTAAACCTGGAGTGAATACTGGACTTAAATGCCGAATTATAAATTATTCTTTAGGGTCAATGTTATAATTCCAAACCTTCCAAGTATATTTTGCTAGGTCCTTTTAAGATGGTAAGATGATTTTTTGTGGTCATTTTGGAAGATTATGAACTACTTAGTCTTTGGAAAAAAAGTCTTAGTCTTTTGTACATAAATGGAATTAGCCAGATCTTCAGCCCATCTAAGAGCTTGTCACTCCAAAAGAGCTATCTTATGGTAGTTGTAGTTAAACTTTAGGGAAAAGTAATCTAAAATTTTTCCCTAATGTTTTCTGTTTGTTTCAGAAGATGGAAACATCATGTGCATGTCTCAAGATAACACCTCTTAGGGGCAGATCAGCATGTAAATGACAGACACTGTCCTTCAACATGCAGTTCCACACCCTTGGTGATTCAGTTCAAGAATGATCTCTTGATTTGCCATCAGAAATGCACTGAAATGCAACAGTTCAATACACACCCATCTTTACTAAGTTTAAAGCTTTTTAATTGAATGTCAGTTGATTACACAGTTATAATCCATATCTTATTACAAAGTGACGTACACATGCATTTCAAATAGCACATTTTCTTAACTTAAACCATTTTCCTTTTTAGAAACCATTGCAACTAAGGAGTCAATTTTGATTATGGTTACAGCCACAAAGTATTTATTACTTAATGTGATTATTTAATTGCTAATTAAAAGAAAAAAAAAGCAAAAAAACCACACACACGCAACCGTCCTATCTTATTTTCTATTTAACCAACATTTCCCAACATTAAATACTTTTTCAGGGAAAAGTATTTCTTGCCTATTTTAATCTTACCTGTCATAGTATTTGAGTATTTTCCAAAAACTAATTAGATTCACAACAGTTTAGCAATCTCGTTTACTCTTAACCTACCCACCCTTTCCGCCTTGATCCATGTCCTATTTTCTTCTTTGTAGCTGCTTTTTATAGTGACTGTGAGGATACTAATTTGAAGTGAGTTTTCAGCTTTGTTCTGAAAGCTGAGAAAATTGTGGTCAATCTAATATCCTCCGACAGGGAATCTGCAATCTTTTGTTCTGTTTATTGAATTAGCCTATCTTCTGCTCCCATGAGCTTTGTTTTTCAGATTGGTAGATTCATGATTAACAGAAAAGAGAACTGAGGATAGCAGTCTCCTCATGTAGAAATATACTCTGCAGCATGTGGGAAAAACATTTCTCACAGGACTTTCATATTTAGGATAGAGTATGACATCTTTGGCCTGGCAATTTTAAAGCATAACAACACTTAGTGTTATACTTCTGTTGAAGTAATATAAATTTCAGCAATTCTTCCAGGAAGTTTTCAGTGAAAAAGCAGGGATCTAATAATGAGACAGCAGGCTCAGGTACAGCTTTATAGTCAGCCTGAGGTAGGAAAAGGCCTTTTTCAAAATTTTTAACTATTCAGTCATTCTATGATTGAATGCCAAGCTATCCAAGTGGGCTGCTTTGGTGGTCTAGCTATCGTGATAATCCATCAGTATAAGCTGATAGGCTGGAAGATGATAGCTTTGGCAAAATTTAACATAATAGTCTCTTATGTAATTTTCTATCTTGATAGAATCTGAATTTGTACAACTTCTTTATTTTAAGCGCTGATTCATGTGAGACACTGGGACAGGTGAAAACTGAGAACATTTTTGAGATAAATAACATGGTGGAATTATTGACACATCAGAGCTTATGGACTATCACAGTTATTCTCCAGTGAAAATATTCCTGACAATAGAGGTATTTATGTTACAGATGTTTCTCAAAATAATTTTGGAGAAAATCCTCAGAACAGGAGAATTAAAGAGAAAAAAAAAGATATAGATATTATATGCGTTCCTTAGATTTCCCTTGTATTCATGTAAGAAATGGGGAGTTATGGTTCTCTTAGAAATTCAGATATAAAATTCTATTGATTTATTTTACTATTGAATAGTCATTATGAAGCATTAGGGAATTGATGTCCATGTCACATTTTTATTCTGCTGTATAGTATCTTGCGAACTCTGCACAACATCCCAGTATTTGTTTGTAATAGTCAATTTAAACTATTTCAAGGAACCTATGCATTATATATGAAATACTTAAAGTTCCAGCTGAATAAACATTCACATTTGCTATTAGCTTCAAAGGTCTACAAGTAGACTTTGTGCACAATTTGAAATGAAAAATGTGTAGTACGTGTATCTGACCTTTTTCATTTAAAATGCTATTCTACCTTATCTAAATTATATATGTTTTGGATCTTTCTGTATTAAATAATTGTAGGTGGAAGGATGAAGTTTCATATGTAATATTTCTCCACAATATATATTCATTGGCATTCAGACAGGTTTTATTATCAACACTTATTGCCCCAAGTGTGACTTCATGTGTCAGGAACCCAGAAGTATTTCAGAATATATGGCTAGTAAAGCTGTGGTTAATGCCCATTAACACTTTTCAAGGAGGAGTGAAATATTATGATACATAGATGTTCTAGGGAAGAAATACAGGGTTTTGGGGTATTGGGTTGAGGGGAGCAGGGTCTGGGGAAGGGGGGTCACATTTCTGTTTTGTGGGTTTTGGGGGCGTGTTGGGGGGATTACTGTTTTTGAGATAAAATCCAATTATATTCTTTAAAAAAATGTATTAGCATGTTTTTACCAACTAAGGCTCAAATGTGATCTTTAGTTGTTTAAATGAAAAACTTAAGCTGCTAAATGAAAACGCATTCACTTGCTGCAAGTGCTCATTTAGAAACAAAGCAGCATTAATTAAAACCATAAAAGTAAGAAATGGTTGTCTGACATAGGAAGCTGTTAAAATGTATTTCTGGAAGATATTGCTGATGATGCTGAAGTCAATAGAATGATTTTTTTTTTCTTTGTTAAAGCAACATGATTTTCTTCAAAAGAAGCTGCATGGCACTAATCCTGCTGAAAGTAAAGTGACAGATTTTAGAACTATACTTGCAAAGAGAAGAGTGATTGCATTCTGATTTACATTAATTTTTTTAAAAAATCACTACATGAGGAAGAAGTTAATCCCACTCCTATTAACACATCACCCCTGAAAATGAAATCATAGCATTTGATCTTGCTCCCAGTGAATTCAGTGTATTGAATGTAATAGAAAGTCAACCTCATCACAGCTAAGTCCAGAACTGGCCCTGCTACTCTAATTAGACTTCAATAATATTAGTTTCTTTTTTCCCTCATCTTTTTACTTCATTTCCCTTGACTGGAGTGCAATTTCACCAAAATGTAGTAGACTAATCATTAACTGGCAGCAGCATAGAGACTGAAACTTTAAATTGACAATCACAGCAGTAGAATACTAGAAATTTATAGAAGCATGACCATTTCTTCTGCTGGGTGTGTGATAATTGTTTTTTTCCTCATTTACATCCAAAAGTAATTAAGCTCTACAACAAAACCATGTACTGTAGTGTTGGTGCAAATTCTGCTGTTTGGAGGTTATGCAGAGATTCCATGAGAACATCACAGTGGGAACTGTTGTTAATTTGCATTGTCACTTCCTAAAAATTTGCAGAAACATACCCTTGAAAGAATTAGGTCACACAAAATGTGGCCTAAGGGCTTCTCCTTTCTGTTTTCCCCAGTGGAGTTCTGCAGCTGATGTGATAAAAACTGTTCTACATCAATAATTTTTTGAGTTTATGTTTCCTGAAAAATTTATTTGGCTTATAGAAATAAACCATCTTTATCATTCAGCGGGAAAATTTCCTTGTCTTTCCTTCCAGACCTGATTTCTTGATACAAATGCAGTGGTGTTACAGTTCATGTAAAGTTGTATAATAAAAGTTGGCAACTCTAATATCTTCTGAATCTTCAGACAATTTTAGTTAAAGCCATCTATTAAAAATGCAGGTCATAGTAATGTAAGAAAATGATTACAGGAAGCTTTGTTTTCCCTGGATATTACAACTTACATATAAATAAACACAGCTTAAAATCCGAGAAATTTTCTTTCTCATGACATTTTTTACCAAAGTCTCACAGTGTTTCATGGTCACATGTGCCTTTTCTTTTTAGAGGGGTAATGGATAGCTGTTGTTTTCTGGTACTATTGATAATGTGAAAAAAAAAAAAAAAAAAGCTATGAGATAACAACATAGCTAGTACTTTTCTTATTGAAAATAAGCTAATTAATCACTGTAGTGGGCAGAGAAAAGCTAACTCCCTCTCTCATTTACTTTTCTGAAACTCATTGATTTACATGGTGAGGCATGACTATAGCTGGCAGCAGTATTATACCCTTCATTTCTTAATACTTTCTATATGCTTGTTTCTTTAGCTAGGAAATGCTTTGATATAAATAAACACACTTTAGTCCTCATTTTGCAATCACTTACACATTTGTATGACAGTTTCCGGAGTCAGGCCTATATCTGCTTATGATACCAAAGACAGCATTTCATGTAGCATGAGCTTTATCTTATTGAGAAATTTTTCAATCATTTTGTTGAATTCCACTTTCCGAGGCTTCTCATACATGCACTTAAGTATTTTCTTTCTCTTTATATATTTTCTCCTCTTTTTTTTTTTCCAGTTTTTTTTAGGAGTTATTTATTTTATGGCCATTTCTCACATAAGCTTACAATGGTAAAGATAATTCTAGCATCTCATTTATGCTGTTCACTTTGCCTTATGGTCATGGAAGTTTTTCCTTGAATATTTAGAGGGATCTCATGTAACTACAACAGAAAAAGACCATCTTTATACAATTTCTATAAATTGTGCAGTACAATAATGTCTTTAACTGCTATTAAAATATAAATAAATAGACAAGGAAAAAGCTTTGGATCATTTATTATATCTGGAAAAACATAAACAGCCATAAATAAATGAAAATAGATTCAGAATAACCATCTGTTAGGAAGTTAGTTCAAGTCAAAACACTTAAAAATTGGCACTGTAGACTGTATTCATGTAAATATGTATTTAGACATTTAAATATCTAGCCTGATGTACAGATGTTCTGATTTACTGCAGCTTTCATTTGGGAACTGCTAAGGGCTCAGGATCGACCCACTTAGGTAGCTGCTGAAAATTCGATTCAGGTGCTAAACTTTGTGTTTCTCTGAAAATATTGGCACAAGTTCATAGTCTAACAATAGGCCTGTCTCCACAGCTGCTTCCTTGCCAAATCATAAGCATAGAGGTCACAAGAGCCTTTCTCCATGAGTAGCTAATTTGATAATTAGGTGAAATCTCCCTGATCACAAAATATGCAGATTTGAAATCACATAGGCTGGACTTGTTTCCTGCTTCCTGGGAGGGTACTTCATCACTAGGTTTTCAAACTATAAAACCTAAGGCAGTCATTGCTGCCCTTGTTCTTTCTTTTTTTTTTTTGCCTGCCTTCTTAAAAACACCAGGCTTAATGGGCCATAAGGTTATTATTTTCTGTAAATCTTCCCCACCCGCCTCCTCAACTCACATAACTTTTAAACTCGTTGTCCAAATTCAGTCAAAGTGAAAAAGGGGCAGAGTTTCTGGAAAAATAAGCATATGGGTAGAAAGGAGCTATCCAAATTCATGTCCTGGTGAGAGAACTGTTGGTAGGGTATGCAACAGATACAAGATGTCAAAACATGCCTTGGCTCATACGGTCTTTTAGCTGGTAGAACTTGTGGGAAACAAATTGTCATCGTAAGGAGGTGCAGTGCAAAATCAGCACACATCTGTGGAAAACAGGTCTCACTACTGTTTCGTGACATAATTTGCTTTTAAAGAAATTATTCAGTCTCACCCAGAAGGAATGGGAATAGCTATCTACCATCAGGAAAGTTCCTGGCCTGTAGCTCCAGGCTGGATGCAAATATTTAAGTCTCAGAGAGAAATTGTTCTGCTCCCTCTTCCCCACTGGCTGCCTCTGTAAGACTCACTGATCAGCCCTTCACTCACTTGAACACTGCTCTTGGGAATTCAACTCCTACCATATGCTGAGAGGTAAATTTAATGCAGCCCTACTGAGTCTCCTGCAGAGCCCACGTGACAGGTATTAAGTGTTGCAATTCCTAACGTGGTCTGAATTTCCATTCTGGCTGTAAAAGATTGATACCACAACGTTGTCTCCTGCCCTGTGTCTCTAATTCTGCCTGACTGTTTTCACAGTTGTCTTATGTGGATGTGTGAAGTTAAGTCAGTCTGTTAGCTGAAAATTGTGAGTGCTATTATTGTTTCTCTCCTATAAAATCAAGTTCTTATTTTCTTGTGCCATTTCCCCTACAGAACTAGAACCATAACCTCAGTTTAAGCCATTCTGAGCTGCTAAATAGAGATATGTTACAAGGGTAAGGATATTTAAATAAGTTAATATTAGCCTGACTTCTTCAATGTCTCCTCAGGATTCAGTGACAATGGTTATAATCTCTGCCAGACAACTATCAGCAATTTCAGGAACTGTTGAGGCAGATGGCTGAGGCACTAGATCTGATAACAAGCATGCCTGAACTTACTGACTTTTCTGCATTTTTTGATATCAGGTAGAGAGGAAAGCTTATGCCTCTCTAAAATGAGGATATTACCAAACCAGCAAGAGATTTCTGGATTTTTTTTTTGTAAATTTTTTTTTTAATCATCCATACAATTAAAGAAAAATAAGGCAATAGAAGAGGAAAGGTCTCAAGCACTGGGAGGCTGTTGGTACCTCTCCTCTCACAGAGTAGTAACAGCTTCAGTTCATCTCCTCCATCTTACAAAGACAATTCTTTAGCTGATACATACAGTCCTGTAAGAGCCCTTGGGTTAATATGGTTGACATTCCATTGTAATCATTTCTCAAGCAGACTTGTAAGTAGGTGAGATTCTTGCTCATAACTGCAAAGCAAAGATATTGGGTTCTAGCCACAGATGAGCAGATAAGTCTATCTACCCTTTCACCGTGTTTTTCTACAAAATTACAGCAGAAAATCAACAGGCTCAGATATAACGTTAATCGGCATCCAGTGGGATATTTTAAATTACACTGTGGAATAATGCATATATTCATATAAATTAGAAACTTTATGAAGCATACTTCGAAAAATTAACTAGCCAAAGGAATGTCTTTGGCTTCCCTTCCTCCACTTTCACCCTTTGTTTATCTTCTACTTCTCCCATGTCCACATTCTTCTACCTGGAACAAGAAATGTCTATTTTACTTATCAGTCAAGCACCTAATAAACTTTGGCTGTGTTGGGACAAGTAATACAGGACCTTTCCAGATACCACCATTCAGTGATGACATTTCTTGGTGACTCATGAATTTTCCTCACATGATTTTATAGAGACTATTATACGTTTTTCTTTTCCCTTAAAGTAACATATAATAGTTTCCTTCAAAAGTCATCATTGTGCTCTAGCTGCTGTTGTCCAAAAATGTTCAATGATATTTTTCTGATGCAGAATTTTCTCTTAATCTTGAGGTAGCGCTTCCATAGGTACCAATTCAGCACTGCGGCTGCAGAGTTGGATCAGAGACCTGTAAACTCACTGCAGCCATTAGTATTAAACAACACGGAAGATGAAACAGCCATCTGTGGTCTGCTGGAGAGAAGCGATAAAGGAATTTTGTGAGGTGTTTCTTCTTCCTTTCCTCTGGAGGCTGACCCTATCCACTGAGCAATAAGCATTCCAGGAAAACGTCAAGAGAATATTACTCTTGAAATATGTCCCACTTAGATATCAGTCCTGCTGACTTCCAGGTTATCTTAGCAAGGTGTCTCAAATTTATCTAAAAACCTCCCTCATGACTTTTCTTCATAGGAATGGACATTTCATTGTTATTAATGTAAAGCTGATTACAATGTCTGCATGTACTCTCAGATCACCCAAGTGTGAGAAGGCATATTTAAGTTGCCAGGGAAGAATTTTCTTGACAGCATTTTACTTTCGCTCTTCATTATAATACATGAAAATGCAAACTTCAAATACTCAAACGTTGTGCTCTGCTGTGCTGTGTAACTGTTCTCCTGGCTGTGATAAAGCTCTAGGCTGGTCTGAGTTGATCAAGAGCATTCAGCCATATCTCTTGCCTCTTCTCTTGTCTCTCTCTCGCTGACCTGACAAGCATGTGTGTATATGTGGGTATGAGCTCTTTTCTTTCAGAAGCTAGGTAGTTGTAGGCTTGTCAGGCACCAGAGCTGGAAGCACTTAAAGAGGAGTGAATGATAAATAGAAAATTAAGATTGTGGTTACAAGATGTAGCATGCTTTAGCTATCTATGTAAGAGAACAAAAATGGTCATATTTGCCAGGATTGGCTGGAGAATGATAAATGACAAAATTTCTACTCTCATGCTTTAAAGCGCTGGCGTGGCAGCAAATCTGGATAGCAAACACTCAAATGACCACTGCAAAGGAGATTAAATGACTGTAACTACTTCACTGCCATCAGCCTATAGATACACGATATGTGCAGCAGTTTCAGACAAGCAACTACAAATTCCCCTGAGAAGAAAAAGTATTTTCTTTTTTTAAGCATGACTGTTCAGGTTCACTGTTTTTGTAATGAAGTGAAAGGATATTAAGAGGAGTATTACAAAGTGAACCAGAAGTGTTGCATTGTTAGCAGTTAAAGGTTTTCTCTATTATGACACCTGTATGATCAGTGATAACCTGGCTCCAATTCACAGTGCTGAACATGTTTGCACACAGAAAAGCCATTTTTACTCCCAGGTGTAGTTCCAGAATAGATGTTTAAAGGTCTTTTTTCAACAGCCTTAAGAGATTGTATGCTTTGGGATGATTGCAATTCTTCAGGTGTAAGCAATGCAAGTAAGAGTGGCAGTTTTTTCCTATATTCATACATACCAAGAGTAAAATTGTGTCATGAACAGTGGAAATCAGAAAAATATATTCTTAGTTCTTACTGCTATAGCTAGGACCTATGATTGCTTTTTATTTTTATCAGAAAAAAATGCTATCAGGAATGGAAAAATTACCTTTGATTAATAATTTTTTTGGAACAACATCATTTTCTTAAAACAATGAAGAAAAGTAATAAAGTGTAATAAAATAAATACATGGTGTATATTAAAAATAATTTTCTTTTAAAATATTGTAATAGATGTCAATACTAATTTTCTCTTTTAAAAAAACCTAATCATTTCCCATCCTATTGTTTTTATACACACTTATTGTATGCAATTACTTCTTTGTTACAGTTATATTTAGGTCTCACTAAAATACTTGTGTTTTAATAACACTGTGATCCCTTTGTGAAAACATTAAGAGTACATTTTAATAAACACAGCCTAGAGTCTGTGATATCTATAGTGGTGCAGAAAATAACGATTTTATATGAGATAGTAAAGGAAGTAATCTTATAAACGTTGCATAAGTGGCAAAACAAAAGGTTTTGCTGTGTGTTGCAAGTGTGTGTCAGTCTGGTAAATTTTAGTAAGTAGTCTAAGTCAGGTTACTGACATCTTCTGCCACCTGGTACTGGTGTAATTTAGACAAGGAGAAGACTGAGTGTTTTCCAGTTAAGAATCACTAATGAAATAGTTCTTATTCACTTAATTCAGATTCCTAAAGCTAAAAAAAATTAAAAATCAGTCTGAATGTGGTGTATGTGCAGTTTCTACATTGCTTTCAAAAGGCTTCAACTTGCACAATTCAAAAGCCATGAATCTGCAGAAACACCGCACCTAGGGGACACAATTTCCTTTCTCTTTTTATCTGTTTTGCGTTCCTGTAAGACTACACATTAGAATACATTTTAGTTGTATAAAAATTGGCTTTTTTCCATTTGCTTGAAAAGCTGTTATGAATTCAAATGTATGCTTTTCTTAATGTAAAATGAATAGCTATTAACTAGCTTTTGATAAGTATTTATTTTTATGTCCTTCATAAAAAGAAAGCAAATTCACATCTTGGGATGGCTATTTTTTAAAAATCTATAATATGCATTGATTCAACTGGAAAAACAAAGGAAGAATAATCCGATTACTCAATTCGTTGACATATATATATTTAGCAAGAATATAAAGACACAGAAGAAGGAGATATCCTGATCCTTATAGCACCGATATCTGGGGAGCGAGGTGTTCCTTTATGTCTGGCTTGAGGATAAAATAGCACATTCCAGTTTCACTGCTAGTTGTCCTTTAAACTGCATAAATTCTGTCCTTGTCCTACAGCAATGAAAGAAATCTTGGCAAATCCACACAGTCATTCATAGCTTTCATCTCCTTGTCCTTTCTCAAATCACTGCTAAAACACCCTCTGTTGACTTCAGGCTCTTGCTTATTTAGCTTAATTAGGGAACAGTGAAACTAGAAAACCAGCAACTTCAGGCATATTCAGCAGCCTATAGACATATCTAACTACTTGATCCTGTAATTTTGATGGGAAATTCTTAATACATTGACCTATTTTTATATGGTTATATTCCACAGAAGCAGACAATAGTTAGGGTTGGAAAAGAGGTAATGTAGTCAAACCCCCTGCCAAGGCAGAGTCACCTAGAGCAGGTGACACAAGAACGTGTCCAGAGAGGGAGACCTCACGACCTCCTTTGGCAGCCTGTTCCAGCACTCTGCCACCCTTCACCTAAAGAAGTCTTTTCTCAGGTTGAGGTGAAACTTCCCATGACAACAAAGGGTTTACTCCTCTGTCACACAGTTATGAAAGCAGTCATTTAAGTCATTTACTGGTCAATGCAATTTTTGATGGACAAGCTAGACCAAATAGTCCCTAAATGGCAATGATTTTGAATGGTGAAATTAGGCACGACCAATTCCATTAGTACATGGCAGATGTACAAACATACCGGCAGTTACTAACACAAAGTAATGGATTACTGAGCTTTCTGCTTGTGAAAAAAACAATAAGGTTTCCCCTTGAAAGCATTTTGGTTACATTAATAAATAACTTCCATTGGGGGAAGAAAGATAGATTGCTAAGCATCTTGGGTTTAAGTATGTGTGTAACTCATTGGCAAAAGTTGGCTGGTTTAGGATTGTGTTTCATGTTGAAATCAGTGATCTTTAAAGCACTTGGGGACTTTCAGGTTTGTCACTTTGAATTACATTAAAAAATAAATTATGTTTATTCCACACACATGCAAAGATTAGTTTTTCATGGTTTTAATTCCTTTTGTGTTAATGATGCTATATTTGGATGAGAAATTAATGGGATGAACAAACATATTTCAAATCAGTCCAGCAAAGCTATGCAAATTTTGCACACACAAACATAATTTCCAACTAAAAAAATTTACTTTGTACTAGCTTATATTCATCTAAAACAACTGGCAGAACATTAAATTCACATAACTGGTGCAACTCTTGTTGCATGTTAAGCATGATTTGTGACTAATATATTGTTTTGCAATAGTTAACATTGTACCAAGGCCAATGAGATGTCAGCCTCCAAATTCCATTCCCCTGTCGAGCATACTATTTATCTAAGATTGTTTAAATCTACTTTGTTTGATATTGATCTGTAGCACAAACATAGGCAAACTTCAAAGTCTAAATTAATTGGGGAAGTTTAAGTATTTATGAAGGAAAAAGATAATCTCTTATTTTTACCACATTGATATGTTTGCTAATAAATTTTGTTACAAAAGCTGGGATTTCTTTTTCATTCTTGTACTTCTATTAAAAAAAAAACAAACAGGAAAAAAAAACCAAAACCTGGGCTTGGAAAGGATTACAATCTGATATTGCTAACATTTCCTGGAAATGGAAAAATTGTGATAACAGCTGCTGTCTTGGCTCATTTTCAGTTGGGTTTTTTCGTTTGTTGGGTTTGGGTTTTTGTTGTTTTGGTTTTGGTTTTTTTTTTACTACAGCAATTTTCAAGTTGTTGCAACCATCTCTAGTAAGCTTACATCATTAGTAAAACATCATTTCCATGTTTCTGTCCTATCAGACCACCTCCTCTGCTTGCTGACTTGTTGACTTTCTGAATAGCATTTATAGTAAGAGCACTTACATTTTATAATCAATGTTAATTTATGAAGTAACTAAAAGCTAGCTGTGTATGGAAGAGAACTATAGGAAGAATCTATATTTTATGCTAAAGCAAAATGCCTTCAATGAGAGTTAAGAAAATATTTTCTAAGACATGATGAGCTGAAATGTGTCTATATTAGTATTCTTTTTAAATTCCAAGCATACATGCCTTCTTGGATTGAAACATTCTTCTGCAATCTCTGCAGTACTGTAGCATTGTAAAGTGATAAACACTCAGCACTAGTGATGAAAAATAGAAGGAAGAGCCAAGTAAAGCAAGAGACAAGGAACTCAAGTGTTGATAGTGTCAAAAAACAGGTCTGTGCCTTCTCAAATATTTGGCATCCTTAAATTGTATTAATATGTTTAGCTTTAATGTTTTAAAGTGCTTTCAAAGACACATTAATTTGAGGTTTTTTAATTATATTTCGTGGTTTCAAGTCAGAGTGTTAATGAAATTTTATTATTTTTTTCAGCCAAATCTGGGCCTCTTTCCTTGGTATAAGATTAAGCTTCCAAAAGTAGTGTTATATATATGGTTATCTGTTACTATGCCAAAAGCTTAGATTTATTTTGTATCAAAACAGATAATAATTCTCCCTGTGACATTTCTAACTTCAGCAAACCCTCCTTCACAAAACACATTTTTATGTTTAAGGAGTAGCACTTTTCTTCATCCCAATTGAAATGGCTGGTGAAAAGCTCTGCCAACCCATGGGATCTCTGCACAATTTCCCATTCTGGGATTACTCTGTGCTGAGCAACTGCAGATACTCCACTCTGAGCAACTTGATCTGACTTTGGAAATGGAGCTGACTTAGAGCAGAGCATTTGGACCAGATGATTCCAGAGGTTCCTTCCAACGTAAAGTACTCTATGAGCTCTTCTTTCCAACACTCTATCTTAGGGACCAGCCTGCATGAGGCCAGTTTGCACTTTGTGTGTACATAATCTAGACTTATCCTAAGGAACATTTAAAACATGTTTACATTGCTCTGAGCCTTCAAAAAGGGTACGTGGGGTCCTCTGTGTGGGTTAGGAAATCATAACCTCCTGGTGTCTCTTCCTTGCACTGAGTGAAATGAACTGGCAATGTCCCACTATTTCTTAGCAGACAGGCGGGGAGTCTTACCCTGTGACTTTTCACAGACTTTCAATTAAATGAACAGGGAGACTGAACTACCTCATCCTTCCTGGAGCTGACAATTTCAAAGCACAGTTCTGAGTCACAGTGATAGGAGTGGTGCAAAGGAGCCTTCCTCTCTCTTCCCACACTGACTCATTGAGGCTTTCATTTTCCACTCTAGTCAGGAAGCCAACACCTTCTATGACAATTAAATTTATCCTAACAAGACGGCTTTGAAAACTTAATTAAGCTCTGAACTGTACTTGGGCAGTGAACTTACATGATGTGAACCCTGACGTAGATGCATGTCAGTCTGTATGAAATCAGCTTCCACTTATTTCTTGGTATTGGTGATGACTCCTAGAAGGAAAGAAAGTCTTGAAGTTTTCCTCAAAATGTTTTAATGCTAGTTTCTACTGCTTAACTGCATTTTGTTATGTGACAGGCTCAATCTCATTGCAACTGTTTTTTTTGTTTTGAAGTAACATTCAAGTTAGCATGTTGCATTACTGTAGTCATTCCAATTGCTGAAAATATGTGTTGGTTTGACTAGGGTGAACTGAGCCGTTTAAAACCAATTTTTATCACAGTTATATTTTGTCATAAATAATGCTTTCATTATTGACAATAAAAAGTTGAGAATCATGGTTTGTGACTGATACCTTCCATGACTTGAAGCAGGTCACTTTACCTTTCAGTATCTTTGATTCTCAAGGTTCGAATAGGAAGAATGATGCCTATCTTTCCAAGTAGTTTTACTGATCTGTGTACAAAAAAATGAAAAGAAAAATAAAAAGAAAAAAAAAGCCAACCAAAGACCCACCCCAAACCATTATACCAGAGCTCTTTGTTTACTAGTAGCAGTTCAAGAATTTCTGCTAAGAATCATTTGTTCCAAGACAAGGTGAAATACACAAGTGTGACTATATGCGCTTAAAATCAGTAAAGGAGCACTTTCATCCGTAAAGAATAAAGGAATGACATTTGAGTTACACTTTGATTTAAAATGTTGTCTGAACTGGGGACATGGGACTGTCTTCACAGTCACTTCAGAAATCTTTTCTAAGTGTTATTCCAATGCTAAGCATTCCTCAGATATTTAACATTTGTGGAAAATCTGACATCCCAACATCTATGGCAACCCTGGAACACAGGTGTATGAAAATCCTGGTTTTAATTTGTGTAAAGCAGAACCTTTGGAACAATCACCATGAGGAGCAAGCTCTGGTATCTATGAAATACTTACAAGCAACATATTTAGGGGATTAAAAATCCCTCTTTTTGAGATCTGGCCTCCCTTGAAGTGAAATCTAATAAACTAGAAGAATGTCTTGGACACTTTCAGATGCTAACAAATGTCTAGAGTTAAGAATAGATCTTAATGAGGTTTAAGTTTTGGTTTACCTTTCTTGTCCACTCTAGGATGTCAAAACTGCCTTATCAGGCTCTTAGTGCATAGAGAGGAACTTGCTTGTCCTTCTTTTATGCAATAAAATTTTATATTTGTAGCATTACCATAGAGAAATTTTAAAATCAAATTACATGGAATACCAATAACACCAGAATTTCTTTAATATCTGAATCATGAATAGAAGCATGTCTAGACTCAAATACAAACCACCTTTTAAAGCAAAATTCAAATTCTCCTCTGTTCCCTGCCAAATGCTGAGTTCTGTCCCTGAGGGTCCGAGCAGCGTTTCCTTGGCTACAGCAGCTGGCATTGGCAGGGCAGGGAGTGCCACTTCTGGCCTTGGTGTGCTGGGTGATTTCATCAGCTAACACAGGTCTTGACAGGTGCAAAGCCTTTCACTTCACTTAAGCACCATAAAACCCTTGGTGCATGATTTGGGAGATTGGGAACTAACTTTTTTATCCAGGAAGGGAAAGTAAGATCTTTTCCTGATTGGAATCCTCTAGATCTGTTAGTAGTCCTTCAATGCATTTCTTCTAAACGTGGGAATAACATTTGTTCTGAAAAGAGTTCTTGGTGCATGCTGAATTTGCCAGACATTTCACTTTGAGGCAAAGATATGACAAATGTGCTTCCTAGCATTTTCATGTTGATTTATTCTTCCTCACAAAGAACAACTTCATACAGAGTTTGAATCAGATCCATGTTCACACTATACATATGCGATATTTTTGTGGCTGACAAAGCTGGCTTCTCAGGCAAACTGACTTGGATATAAAGTCAAACCAGAGAAGGGCATGCTGAGACCGCTATACTTCAATGGCTATTTTTTTCCAACTAATCATCATTATTATTATGAGGAGATATTTACCCTTAGGTGCATTGGGCAGATCATTCCAACTCATCCATTTAATGGATGTTGTCCTCTTGGGTTAATGACTATCTTTTTGTATGAAAGCTTTGTTAATTCCTATAACTACATAGGATAGCTATTTTAGTACTTACCAGGTGACCTCGATGCTGGCATGACCTTTCTAGTATTGTTGGTTGTAGCTTGTGTCATGACATTAGTGTGAATTATGGCTGTCTTGAAGATACAAACCTTCATATAGAACAGATGGTCTGTAGGAAAAAAAATTTGTAATGGCAGTCTGCACATCGCACATTCAGTCTTCCCTTGCAGACTCCTTTATCATTGCCTCATACTATTAGGTACCTTTTAATCAAGCATCTAAGACATAATTTTTTTGTACAGACTGTGTTCTATAATAAAGATTGTAACATGCAATTCTGGAAAACACCTCTGCTACCAGCATTATCGCATCTCTTCATTGGCCTCCTCCAGACTTCTTTAGCAATGTATCACCATTACTTCCAGACAGCTGATTTTTTTACTACTTCTTTGAAAGAACGATGAAAGCTGTGTAAGCTCATTAGCAGAGCATGTGTGTAGGCTTAAAATTACACATAATAGACATATGGTTGGAAAGTCAGTAATTCCTTTACGTATTTGCCAAGACTTAGGTCAAGGTTCAGGGTTTCCTTTGCTCAAACTGGTGAAATCAGAAATACCTCCAGGTGTTCTGGGGAGGGCTCACAGTGCACATGCAAGACAGGTGATGAGGCACAGTTATGTGCTGCCTTCTGCAAGACCAAACCCTGTTTATTCTAAATTGCACTCAATTGTGATGTGCTTTTCTTTTTGCATTGGTTACTTGTATAAGCCAATCCTCTTTTTAATAGTTCTTGGTGTTTTCTATGCACTCTCATAATCTGTTATTTGTAACATTACAGAAAATTCATTGTAATAAATTTTGATGTCAAAACCCCGGCTTTTCATGTCAGTGAAATTAACGGTTAATGTATTGGAAAGTATTTGTGTGCTTCAAAGTAATCACCATTTAAAAAGTTACCTTCTTCCCATTTAGAAGCACAGCCCTTGTATGTCACGTCTGTTTTTGCATAACCATTTAATAAAAAGTAAAGTGACATAAAAAGTGTGAGGAAGCAATTTGGAAAGCTGATATACACATAATTAACTTGGAGTGCAATCAGATCTATTACAGGAAAATTCAGCAAAAGGGTGATTTTTACCCATGTTCACCACCTCTTTCTTCATGATCATGGTTCTTCAGTTTTTGCCGGTACCAAAGCCACAAGCTTTAAATCCAGGTCTTTGGGCTTAGATCTAGGAGAGAATATGGGAATGGGTGAAGTTGTACCTCTACATCGTATCAGCCTGGGGATCTGGAAGCAGCAGTGGGGGCAAAATCTACCCTTGCCCTCGTGTTTGCACTGTTTCAAATGTGAAAGGCCGGCTCTGCCTGAGAATTGGGTTGCATTGCCTTGACAAATGTGTCTTTCTCTGGCTGACTGAGTGTCACTGAGTGTTGTTTGAGATGTTAACATGGGCTCATTGTCACCGCTGCCCAGAGTGAGGCCACTGGCTGCTTGTATGTGGACCACCCTACAGCAGTGTGAGAGCTGTCCCACCTCCCCACTATACCAAACCTCATCTCAGTACATTTTGCCCCTTCCAAATTATTTTTATATATGTCTTGGAATATACATTCAGACACTTTTTCGGATACTTTTCAGAATACTGTTTTAAAACCAAATCAAATATATTGTTCTCCTTTAAATCACTCAGCATCTTTGTAGGGGAGGTTATTTCTTATTGTCCTTATTTTGTTGTCACAGTTGTTCACACTGATTTTTAAAGAATTGTGGTCTGTGTGCATGAATGTGTGTCACCCTTTCTAGTCCATGTCAGAGAAAGCAGCAGTAAATGTTACTGCATCTGGGGGCTGCAATAATTTGTCCTTTTGGCTTTGGCTTAATTTTACACATTTTGCAGGAAACTGAAATTGAATGAACACCATGTTATACTCCAAAAATCTTTCTATCAGGAACAACATAAGTGTGTGAATATGATGACTAATGCTAAGCAATCCCAAACTAATATCTATTTAAGATTTCAAACCATAACAATTCTAGATTAAGTAATTTTTTAGACAAGTGCTTATGCATATGGCAGTAGAATTTTGTCTTAAATAAGCAATGTTAAAAATAAACAAGTAATGGGTTTAGAGGTTAACTGTGAAAGAGAGAATCCCTATTCATCTTACAAAAGAATGTGTTTATTTTCATTAGGATTTTTGCTTAGATACTGAAGTAATGCATACATACATTTTGAAAGCATATGAAGCTGGAGCCTGACCAAAGCATTAACAAGATACCAAACCCATCTAGTTTTCAAATTCAGCTCTGTTTCATGTCACAGAACAAAGTTTCTGACAGGCACAGTAACTGACCAGCAATTGCAATTTTCTATGTCATTATTTTGAAGTGTAACACTAAATTCAATATAATTATTTTTTTCTTTTTTTTGTCTTTTTTTTTTTTTTTTGTCTTTTATTAACCAGTTAATTTAGGTGATGGGATAGACTACGGCCAGCGGAAGCGTGAAAATATTGGAGATCTCATTGAAGAGACACTGGAACTCTTTGAACGCTATGGTGGAGAACATGCATATAAAAACATTAAATACATGATCCCCACTTATTCCTCATGCCTTTAAACTGAATTATATTAAATGAGATGATTTCATCTGTGCTCAAAAAAAACTGTGTCTGACTCTGTATGGCATCTTATTAGTCATGCTTTATTTTCTCTACAGCTGCTAAAATAGTGGCTTCTGGGGCATTGAAGTGTTAGCACTATTGTGAACAAGGCTTTCCAATACATAAATAGTGTCTGTTCCTTTGATTACAATGGGGTACTGTGCTTGTTTGTTCCCTGAAAGAATCACTCCTTTATAACAGAGCTGACTCGAACAGGAATCTGAGTTAAACCTTCACTTGTGTAGACAATAAAACTATAATTTTCATACGCGATTCAGCAATTGCTGTTCTGTATCTGCTTGCCCTGAGGGTGATGTCAGAGGCTGTAACAAGAAGAGTTTATGCTGACTGCTTAATAGGTGTTTGTCATGGAAGAGAAACACCAGTTCAGCAATGCTTCTCTAGCAGCTGTGCCGAATAATGTGCACTGACATACAATAAAACTGTTGAATGTATATACCAATTGCAGCAGGAAAATTTATATTGTCCATTATAAAGCACTGTCATGAAATTAATCCAGGTTTCCTACACACTCCTGTTCTCAGCTTCCAGGTGTTTACTCACAGAACTTGGGTTCCACTTGGCGAACATAAGGCATAAACAAAGTTTTTGAAGAAAAGAAGCCCAGAAAAAAACTTGAATAAATCAGATGGAAGATATAGCATACATAAACTACCAGTCCCTAGCGACACTGTTAATCTGGGTAAACACAGAATATACACATACATTTTCAAAGGGCATTTGATATTTTTGTAACTGCAAGGTTGCTATTGCTTTTCTATTGTTATTATTATGGTATGTATGTGTGCAAACAATGTAACTATTGTTGTAGGAATCCCTTACAATTTCCTACTCAGTTAGTTTCTCCCTGCATACCCATAACACAGAACTGATATAATCATGGATTTAGGCAAAGCTATTGAGATTTACTTTATTGCTTTTTTCTATGCTTTTTTTTCCCCTAAGGAATAAACCTACCAAAAAAAACCAATTAAAAAAAAACAAAACAAAACAAACAAACAAAACAAGCAAACAAAAAAACAAAAAAAAAACAAAAAAAGCCACACCAAAAATAAAAAAAACAAACCAAAAAAACCCAAAACCAAAAAAAACCCAAGTCTTAAAATTCTCAAGGACAACAATTTAAAATTATTGAGTTAGTTCAAAAGAAATCAGAGATATGAACTTGCCTAAAAAAGTATGAGATTTTAGAAGTACAGACTTTAGGCTCATCTGGCTTTTGTTCTGGTTTCTGGAGCTCTTCAAATGTATGCAAGTTGCACTTTCAAGTGTTTCACTGTAACTGTTAAGAGCCTGAAATGCACTCTTTGCTGTTAGACACATGAGACATTTTCCAAGTGCTTATCCATATCCATATCCACATCCATATTCACACCTTACAAGGCTTGCCCAAGTGAGAGACACCCCTACGCTGCCCTGCTCTCTTGGATGCCTGCTGGAAGCGTAGGGAGCGCCTTCCCACCTGCTGAAACTTAGAGCCATGTCTGTCATTAGATTGACATCAGACTTGTCTTTTTCTGTTCTGTGGCAACTTCAGCCCGAGAATTTTCTTTTACTTTCTTCTCTTTCCTGTAAATGCAAAAAAGTGAAGAAGATTTTTACTCTTCCCACCTCTTTGAGGAGGTGCACCTTCAAGTGATGCCACCAGCCATGAGCACTCATCAGCCCCTGGTTTAGGCATGGCTGCTGGAAGTGTACCTTTTTCCCAGGCTCCAGAGGCTTTTCTCTTCTGTTTGTTTTTTTGGTTCTTACTGAGTTTTGTTTTACACAAATTTCCCAGGGCTACCCTCAAGCCCCCAGAATTTAGATAAGGTCTGTCCTGTCCAACTGACACCTGTGATGGAGAAGCACATCCAAAACTCCGCCTCAGGTCTAGGCTATCTACAATTCTTTTTCCTTCTGTGCAGGAAAGGAGGTGAAGCCTGGCTGTAGGCCCATGCCTTTGCAAACTCAAGAGCTTTGTCTTCAAACCTTGCAGCACAGAGGCTAGCAGGACACTGCAGTGGGGTGTAAGGCCACATCTTCTCTTCCAAAAATGCCTTTCTACAGAGCCACCCTGGCACTATCCACACAGTCTTTGCTTACAGCTTCTCCCCATTTAACTTGCATTGTCCCTGGCACCAATGAGCCATACTTTTTCATTTACTGACGTCTATGGATTTGGTAACTGTGGTATTGCAGGTTTCCCATGAGTACAGACTGTGCTGGAGGACTGCAGCTCAGAGGGAGCTGAGTTATTCAGCTCAGAAACAAACCAAGGCCTTCATAAAAGGAGAATTCCCAGGCCACCTTTCACTCCTCAGCTATTTGTATTCTTTCCTTAAGAGAATGTCCAGTACTGCTCGCTGCCTGAGATCAAAAAGCTCTTCAATAGCTGGCTTCAGTTCCCCCTATGCTGGGCTCCAGCCACAGAGCCACTCACAGGAGGGACAGTGCAGGGAAGGGCTCTCAGCCCTGGGTTTTCCCTATCCCATTACCCCTCTGCATTCCCAACAGCTCTGCTGAGAAGTTTCAGGTTCCTCACCAGCTTTTGTAATTCTGTTCCCCAACTCCCTTTTTTGCATCCTCTCCCCTTCAGCTCAACTAGGGCAAGACTGCTGATTGACAGAGACGTCATGGAAAATGGGCACTTTGTGAAGCTGCAGACTTCCCCAGGCCTGATCCCCTCAGCCTTATGCACTTTCTTGAAGATTTCTTTCACAAGACAAGGTTCAACCTTATGGAAAACCATAAGGGCGATAGAGGTCATACATATTCACATCAGGAAAATGGATTTTATAGAGAAGTGCTTTTATTTGCATGTTCAGGATGGGAACATTAGCCTCCATCATACTATTCCTATTCCTGGTCCATTGCTTTAAAGGTGAACATTCTCCCATAACCTTATTATTTCTAGGAGCTGGACTGATAAAAAGAAGCATGATAAAAACCACGGCTTGGTAATTTAGGAACACTGAGTATAAAACTATTTTAAGATGTCATTTTACTAAGTCAAACTGTAGGCCTTCCCACCTTGACAGGGTCCTTTTAAGCATGATCAGTGCATATTTAAAGGTGATTTCAGCACAGCTCAGAGCACTTCATAAAGCACAAGATCAAGGACTCAGATGTTTAAGCATATGAGCAATACTATGTCATTCAATACACTACTTAGCTATCTTACTATGCTGGAAAAAATAGAATTACGGTTAAAAAAATAGTAACTGCCTCTCTTTTGACCAGATTGTGTAATTGTGGTCACTGACACTAGGGGCAAGCCAAACAACAATTTTTAATTGTATTCAATTAAAAGGTATTCTGGGCCAGGTGTTTCAAGGGGTACAAATTATATGCAGTGCCATTAAGGCTAATTTGGCTTTACAGAAGTGATGTGGTTTGTGCTGAGGTGTTCTGCTGCTTTCTAGCTCTCCAATGATGGTAAGGTAAGGAGCATCAGTGAACGAATGTGTGGACAGTTAAGTAAGTCGTAAGCACTGGTGTTCTGAAACTACATGGTTGAAATGTCTCCAATTTATTGTAATAAACATGTTAGGTTGGCTGGCAACTGTTTAGCTTGAAGAATAAAAAGCATATGGTAACATTAGGGGGAAAAAATGCACCTGTGGCTGCCTTTGTCATGCATGGTCATGAAAACAGGAACAAAATAAAATATTTTTGATGATTCCTCCCCCAAGCCATGTAAGGGAACTCCGTAGCAGGTGTCAGAGTTTAGGGAACTCTGGCACTTTGTGCTTGCTGGCAGGTGCTGCAGAGCAGTCCCTGTGCAAGTTACCCGTGTGAAGGTGGGCAGGGGCAGGGGTGGCTGTGGCTCCTGCCCAGCTTGGGCTGGGGCTGCCCGTGGGCTCCTGCAGAGGGGCAGAGCCTGGCAGAGGATGGAGCAAGCCGCTGCCAGCACTGGTGGCAGGGAGCCAGAGCCAGGCTTCTCGCTGGTAGCTTTCCAGTGTTTCAAAGAGATGGAGCTGCCAAAAGAGTTTGAAAAGAGTCTCCCAGGAGTCAAATACAAAGGGGCTATGGGAAGTTGTAAGTGGGAGGGAAGGTATGGGACCCTAGCTGGGAGGGTGTTTGTGCGTGGGGCGCAGGGAGGTGTAGCTGCAGCCAAGCAGGGCAAAAATAAAAAGTTAGAGCAGACACTATGTGCTTTCCTAATCCTGTCTGGAGACCCTCTGACTTCCAGAAAAGCATTCTCCAGTCTGAGGGGCTCTGCAGGCAGTGGGGCACATCACATTTTTCCACTCATCTGTAACATCCTGTGTTTTCTGCCTTAAATAAAAGCAGTGATGTTTGTGGGAACTCCATATAAAGCCTGTCTGCTTGCAACCTCTCAGAGCTGCTTTGTGCCTCCCGGAGACCGGGAGAGGAAGGTTTATGCCCTGGCAGGACAAGAAGTTCCCTGCACTGGCCCCATAATCCTTCCGGCATGTGAGGGGAGGGAAGGGGAGTGTGTGTGGTGGGGCATATCTTAGCTGTTCTTCTTGCCTAGCAAATCCACTCTGGGTTTGGGAGTCTGTGGGGCTCCTTGCTGAGAGCTCTCCCTTCCTTGGACAGTGCCTGGTGGCTTCTGGTGAGGTGGGTGGAAGCCTGCCTGAGCAGAGACAGCAAACTGCACCCTCAGGGAGGACAAAGTATATTTCTTGCAGAGCTGGGAATCAGCTCTGTGCTCCATATCCCATTTGTGATGCCACAAATCAAATACTTTATTTTTTTTACCAGCACTCAGGAGTGAGTTGGGCAGCCCGTAACCCCCTGTGCTCTTGGTGTGAGTTGTGTGTGCAGCAGGGCAGGGACGGTGTGCCCAGAGTGGGTGACTCTGCTCCCCTCTCTGGGCTTCCCCATTAGCAGCAGAAGCACCTGATCTTGGCCACCCTGCTGTGGCACTTGCCAGCCAGGCCCTGTGCCCTGAGTCCCCTTCCTCAAGGGAAAGGAGTGAGCTGCTCAGATTTTTTTTTTTCTATTTTTTTGCCAACAGAGCCCCTCACATAGAGCAAAAGCCTTAAGCTAGAGAAGAATGGGCACCTTCATGGAAGAGAAAGCTCAGGGCACTGCCGTGCTGGCCAGGCTGTGGCCAGGGGCATTTCTGGGACTCTGCCCTCTCTGCTGCTGCTGTGGGTGCCCACGCACAGGAGCCCTCTGCATTTGCTATGGTCTGCTGACCCTGGCTGCTAGGGGCATGGGGTCAGAGGGGATGAAATGGGAACTAATCCTAGTGCTTTCCAAATACTGAAAAGAAGTTAAATCCCAGCCTCCTTACTCTGCCTTGGTGAAGGCGAGTTACTGGGGTAATAGAAAGAACGGGAGCACCTAAACAGGGCATCATAGTGTTAGGTCTTGTATGCCTGTCTTGAGAAAAGTATGGCATACCCCTCATTTTTTAAATGGTCTCAGCAATACAAACTTCCTGTGGTCATCTGCATCAGCACAATGCTTTTGGAAAAAAATAAAATCAGAAGTTAAGGCTGTTGGAGGGCAGAATGGGATCAGCTACATACCAGCCTGCTGCTGTAGCTTGCTCTGCAGCAGGGGGAACATCTCATCTCTGCACCTCTTTTGCTTCTGTAGCCATATGATGCACAACTGAGTAGAAATTAATTTAGGCTGCCATACTTCATGTGACTGCAGGTAAGTGCATAGATGCTTTTGGTAGCGTACTCCTCTGCAATAAGTGTTGCAGGCACTGCAGCTCTGTGGCTGCCACAGAAGCATTCTGACCTTGCATGAAATCATATTGCTCTCTGATATGGCACAGTGATTGAAGAAAACTTGTGCACAAACTCCTCAAAACACATCAGAAATCTCAAGGAGGTCTGCACCTCACGAGCACAGCCTGTCAACAACATGTACAACAGTGTCGGATGATGAAGCCCACTGAGTATAGGCAGGCAAAATTAATGTCTGACATAAAGCATCTACCTCATGTGGCATGTTATTGCATTAATCAGGGGTCTGGCTTTAAATGTGTGGTCCATCCAGTTTTGCATCAAATTTCAATTTCTGTTTTTTGGGTGTAATTCCTACGCCCTTCCCTAAGGAGCAATTACTGAAAAGCAGCTTGTCTTACCTAACTCTAGCCCTAGAAGCAGGGAATTATATCCCTGCATCTGGCCATCTCCATCTTGTGCATTAGTCTCATTACTTCATTTTCATGTGTTTTTGCTTCCTGCTTCTCCTGGGTCCCTGTGGTGCTGTGCTGAGCTGGAAGAGATGCTGAGGGAGCTGGGTGGGTAGGGGGGAAGAGATGAGAAGAGACCAAGAGTGAGCAGCTATTCCGGCAAAGGCTTTTCTTTGACAGTTTATGTTTTAGAAAATGTGAGTTTTGGGGAACTTGCGTCTCTTTCTCCCAATACACTGCAGCATTATGGAGGAAGAGAATGAAGGAGGACTTATTCCAGAGATATTTTACCTCAGCTACTGCCCAGGGAGCAGCTCTGGGGTGGGAAGTATTAGCTCTGCTGCAGGGGGGTGACAGGAATGAGAGCAAATGGTGGGAAGCTCTTGGCTCTTCCCACCATTTGCTCTCATTGTAAGCACTTAGAGGCTGCATTTGTTGAGCTTTTTGGGCCCCTGAAGCTGCACATCCCAACCCCCTGCCTCCCCGGGCCACCATTTGCTCCTCAGCTACAACCTACATTCTTTCTGTGGCTGGAAGTTTCCTTGGCTTTCTTTGGCAGAGCCTTTCTAGGTTCTGCTCCTGTGGAGGGCCAGACAGGTGCCCCACTACTGTGATATGAGGCAGCCTGGGACTTCTCCCCTCACTTCCCATGTGACTTTCAAGGCCTGCTTGGAGCTGCTGCTGCTGGTGGGAAGGTAGTGCATGTTCAACAGCTGCCTTCCCCTCCAGGCACTGCCATCTCTGCCCCGGTGCACTGATGGCAACATCCTGCTTTGCTGGATGGCACGTTGTCACCATCAAAGCAAGGATATCACCAGGCATCATGGACCCAAGCCTGGCTCCTCTTAGCCAGTAGCACAACAGGCTGAGCCTCTTTTCACTTTTTCTGCATGGGCTGTTGGTGGTGTTTTCCCCAGGCTGGAGCAAGCCTGCTCCCCAGCACATGGTTCCCCAGCAAGAGGCTCTAAGGTGGGTGGTCTGCAATTCCCCACCTCTTCGGAAAGCAACTAAATTCTTCCAGGACTAAGGGGTGGCGGGGTGGGGGGCAGAATAGAATCCAGTAGAAATAGTACTTCAAACCACTACTGTAAGCCCAAAGATAAACCCCAGATCTCTTTCAAAATGTTCTTAGTACAGGGAGGGGAAATACCTGGAAGCCCTCATTCAGCCCCGCATTTCAGTGTGAATTATTCCTCAGCTATTTACTAGCAGAACTCCATGCCTGACACTTTTTACTAACACTGAATCATCTATGTCTGTTACAGAGGAAGAAATTGCTACTGCACTGCCTCAAGAATTAAAGGAAAGGGAACATCTGCTCTAAACTTCTTGCATCTAACTATTGCTTGCTATGCATTATTACTTACCGTAGTAATGTGACTAAATTAAAGCTTTCTTCTCTTGTGTGTGCTTCTATGCATTGCTTTGGTATAAAATGTGTGGCTTGATTCAAATCAACCTACAGCTAAAACTATGTCCGCGTAGAGCTGAGCCCACATGTACTTAGATGCAATTAAGGGCACAACTGGAGCATTCTGAAAGATTGCCTTTAAAAGGCCTTTTGTTCACTCCCCCATAGGGGCTGGGTGTTATAAGCACGTTAAAATGCAACATTAAGGGGGAAAAAAAACCCTCTGTGAAGAATTCTGCAGAGGCAAAGCAATGTTTTCTGTAGCTTGGCAGCGGTCTGTATTCAAAGGCTGGGGAATGACTCGTGTTGTGAGGGTGATGACAGTTTTGATAGGAATCCCCCGCATCACAAGAATGTTCCTAATGAAGGAGGAAAAGCCCACCAGAAACATTCCAGGGCTGTGAACCTGCAAGCAGCCAAAACCAGCATCTGAGCTGCTCTGCACAGACAGCAGCAGCAAATCCAGCTGCTGCTGCAGAAGAAAGAGCTAGTGGTTATTTTTCTTTTCCTGTCTTTCTGAAGTGCATGCAGTCTTACCAATGAGCTTAATTGATTGAAAAAATATCTGGAAAATAAAGCTCTTGAACTTGCATGCCTAGAAACCTATCAGCATCACGTGTGTAGCAAAGGCCACGTATCTCACAAAATACCACAACATTTCACAAAGGAGGTTTAAGAGCTCCAATTGAATAAAGCTTTCTCTGTGAAATATTGTTATGGATCTACAAAGCAGTTAAACCCTCCCTGGCAAAAAAAAAAGTATACATCTCTCACAGAGTAGTGGTGGGAGGGTAACTACCACTGAGGACTCATTAATAAGGTTTTTTTTCTTTATCAGTAGAAGGAAAAAAATAAATCCTTATCACAGAAAAGAAATTTAAGTTAGTAAATTCTTACCATTTGCTTTTAAATTCTACAAGTGTGTGTGTGTGTGTGTGTGTGTGTGCATTTAAAAATCCTTGTAACAGTGCTCTGGCCTTCTTTAAGGGATGGATCCTCTTCCTTAAATCCAGTAATGAAAATAACAGGGCCTCAAATAACTTGATAAGACTGTTTCTATCAATAATTTTGCTACTGACAGTGCAGAATTGATTTTTGTGGTCTGTGTTATAGCAGCTTTTAATTATAAGACAATTTTGGTACCATGTGAAATAGAAAAAATGGGCAGTTGCAAACTCTGCAGTGTTTTTTCATAGACATTCTAATGGTGTCTTTTTTTTTCCTCTTTAAAGAAAAAAAATAATATTCCTCTGTTTTCGGTGGTTTTTTTTAAAAAACTTTTACTCATTGAGCATTTTACAGCTCCTCAAGAAGATGGTTGCATTGCCTCTGCTCAACAGCTTCCCTTCATACCCACAAATATTTTCAGCTCTTTATTACTATTGTGTGGAATTGCACTGTATTTTCATGTCTCCCATATTGCTGTAATTATGTTTGGGGAATGGAGATGGATGGTGTGTTGAGTGTGTGATTGCTTTCTCCGCAGCCCTCACTCAGGGCTGTTTTCTATAATTTGATCAATAGAAGGCAGTTGTACAAACAGTACTTTTTAATTTCCAATTTCAGTTTCAAGTTTCTCATGAAAATTTAAATGGTTTTTTTTTTCAAAATATATAAAGCAATTTCATTTGCTTTGTCTGAGACATTTCATGGCAATTGTTTCCCTCTTCCTCCTGTGAAACCAGGGCCCTGACCCTCCTGGGCTGCTTGCTCCACGTGGACACGTGCACCTGCCATCCTGAAGGTTTGGGGAACTTACTGCTCCCTCAAACACATTCCCAGATAAATCTTAAAGGGCAGATGGTGCCACTGGGGTGCAGAAATGCCTGCAAACTTGGCTGGGAGCAGGGCGAAACAAGCTGTGTGCTGGTCCCAACATGGAGCTGGGCTTATGAACCAAGGGTGGGAGATGCCCTCAGAGCCGTGGCCTCCAAGGAGGTCAGTGAAAGGACTTTCCCATGCCAATGGGTGCCTTTAGTGGCCACCTCGCCCATCTGGGGTGGTGGTCGGGCACCTGCCGAGCCCAGTCCTGCAGCACCCACCAGCCTGCTCCTAGCAAAAGCAGATGCTCGCTGTGCCCAGTGTGCACGGAGCTGCCAAAGTCTGCTCACATCTGCTTCCTTCCTGCCACAGCAGATGGTTGCTGCAGCCGGGAAAAGCAGCTGGCAATTGGCATCAGTGAGGCTTGGTGGCTGGGAGGAGGAGGATGAAGCAGCAGCAGCAGGGCAAGGGGTAGAGCACAGGGATATTTTTTACAAGGGAGATGCTGCTTCTTTGCACTAGCTTTGCTCCAGGCAAAAACAGGAATGATGTATGTGCTGCAAATATAGGGAGACCCGGAAAGAGCTGTGACTGCTCGCTTGTGATGCTCAGCAAAGGGCCACACTGCCTGTTATTCCTCAGTGGATGAGGTGAAGCATTCCAGTGGGCAGGGCAGGCCACCACAAGCCCTCTTGCTGGGGCTTGGTGGCTCCCTGGGGTCAGCCAGCTGAAACCCCAAGTGATGCCATGCAGTCGAAATTGCTGCTATTTCTGCTTTTAGCTGAGCAAACTGCAGTCACACAGAAAATGTGTGCTGGAGCAGAGGGTGAAACCCAGTCACTCGCTCTGACAACTGCTGATGCCGTTCTGGTGCCAGACCTCCTCCTTGCCTGGGTCTTAATGAGAGTGAAATGGGGAAGCAGGGCCGTGTGACTGCTCTGGTTTCAGTTCAGCACGGACAGAACTGGCTGTAGCTGCACAGAGCCACAATTGCTGCTAAATATTGCCCATTTTAGCCATCAGGCTGGCCTTTATAAAGTCAAGGGGACTATTCATAAAAAAAAGAAGAGCAGGAGATGGCTCCTGAGCTTACCTTAAACTTATGTTGTTGCTGTACAGTTGGTTGCGTGGGGGTTTTCTCCAGTACATTTTTTTTCTACCCCAAACAGAGCTTTAGAAGGACCATATTTGCATGTAACCATATTTCCATGTTCTAGCTGTGGGGTCTTTTCAATTGTCTTCTCCGTGTCGCTTTGGTTCATGCAGTTTTAATCTGTTTTACTCATTAGCTCTTAACCTGCCATTTTCTTTTTAAATCACTTTCTACAGAAAATGTCAAGAAGGTGGGAAGCTCTGGCTCTTACACAATGTTGTGATTTGATAAAAAAAGTAGTGTGCACCTTTCTTTAAATGCTGGCTGAGGTTAAAATCTGTGATTCTTATCTATTTGTTTAAGAACTTACACAAAACTGCTGCTATCAGACAATAATAAAAATCATGAAATTTCTATGAAAGGAATTTCTTTTTTATTGTGAACTTTACACCTCTTCACTTATTTCAGTAAATGCCTAATAAAAGTGCAGTAAATCTATGTGTAAGTGCACACATAGAGGGTTTTTACTCTGGGCTTTGCAGCTGCCTGGCTTTCCTGCTGCATGCAGTACTCAGCCTCCTGGGTGCCAAGGGCTGCCTTTTGGGACCTTCCCAGAACAAGCCTGGAAAAACCCATCTTGCCTGCAGCACGTGCTGCCCACTTGATACCATACTTGAGAGAGGGAGGAAAATAGTCACCCCAAAACCAGCAGTGGCTGATGCCCAAAGACATGTGGGAAGGGAATGGGGCAGGAACTGCACCCCTGGGAGGGAGAGGAGGAAGGGGAAGAGGGCTGTGCTGCCTTGCCCACAGGAGAGGGTTGAGAGCTTTGGTGTGTGGTACTCTGGTAAGTACCACACATAAACTCACACTTTTATGTGTCAGCCACTACTTGCAGTGAAAGAGGTAATAGCCTTTAAACTTAAATTTAACAAGGAAATATTAAACTGTATGTTTATGCCTTACTCATCTTCCCTTGTAAAACCCAGTACAAATAGCAAAAATGGAAAAGAAAAAGAAACCCAAACAAGCCAACAGTTAAACTGAGGTTGAATCAAGCTGAAAATAACTCCCCTGTTAGACTGACTGCATCAGCCTTGCATCTGTGATACCCCTCTCGGTGAGGGGAAGGATGTGATTGCACAGGCAGGGAGATGATAGGAACCACCTCAGCAGCCCCTGTTTCTGTAAGAGCCAATTTGTGTCAGTACCTTCCCAAGTGGCAAAACTTCTTCTGCCAAAATTTCCTGGGTACAGAGACAGTGTTCCCTCCAGTCCCAACTGGAATAGCAGGCTTTCCTGAACAAGATCAATAGGTCAAACCCCAAATTTTAAATCTCATACAGGCACCCAAATGTGGCTGCTTGCAGGCTTTGCCTGCTGAGCTGAGAGCGAGTGTGATGCAGGGTGGGATGTGCTGGAGAAATATCCCATTTGGATGTGGACATCCTGTGGCAAGCTAATAAGAGCTCAGCCTATGGTGTAAGCCCTGCCATAATGTTTGTCCTTGGGGCCAGAGGCTGAGCCCCAAGCTGTTTTCTCTCTGACTTCTCTTCCAGAAAAATGAAACCTACCCCTGAAGGTCAAAAGGCAGAGTCCTCTTCTCTTTCCCATCCTGTCTTGTGTTTTCCACTGCCTCCCTCACCCTGATTTATAGTTGTGTACATGAGAGCAAAATCAGCCTTCCTAGCTGGTCACATTCTTTTTTTTTTTCTTTTTTTTTTTCAGCTCAGTCTTATGTTTGTCTGAATTTTGATCATGTTCTCCTTGAGTCCAGTGATGACCTACTGCTGCTGACTGAGTCAATAATTACAACAGCATTTTGGACACCAGACTAGAGAAGCAGCAGCAGTGCTGCTAGATAGGTGACTGGTACATAGACATTGTGTGTTGGGCTTTGTCCCCCCATCTGATGGCCTGTTTGGGCTCCAGGTACAAAGTGCTCCTGTGGACAGCTTCATAGTGCCAAAATACAAATATGCAGCTGTTGTTTCAAGGGATGGATCCAAGCTGACCTGCAGCTGGGCAAAAATGTCTCAACAAATTATGCCTTGATGAATGGTCTCCCTGCCAGACCACTGAGAGGCAGCAGAAATAAACTGTTCTCCCAGCAAATGCTTCCTTAGATCTGGCCACCTGGTCCCATCCTCTCTCCTCATCCTTTCTCTGTGGTGTTTAGCTCAGCACAGCTGCACGTGCACAGAAATGCCTCTGGGCAGGGACAGAGCCCTCTACGAGCAGGAGAGATGGAGCTGAGCCCCTCAGAAATTAAGGTTTGCAGGCAACATGAACATAGTCCTCAACATCAAAGTGCTGATGGATTGGGAGGAGGAAGGTGAAAAAAACAAATGAGAAAAGGAGCAAATGTTCTCGGAGACCTGTCATGTATGGGAGGCAAAAGGCAGCAGGGGAAGAAGGTCGAGGCCAGAAAGATTGGTGGTGGGGAAGAAGGAATAAGATGCAAATTAACTAAAGAGCAGAGGAAAACACATATCCCTGTAGTAGGTGGACATGAGTGACTGTGGAGGAGGAAAAACTCCTATGCTTTCATTGCTGTAACAGGAGGATGTGGCTGCTAAATCTCCTGCACAAACAATAGTAAGGAGCTGCCCACATGCTTCTGCAGAAGCTACTGATCCTGAGTATGTACTGTGGGACACCACAGTGCTGAAAAGACACTAAGTGCTTACAATTGTGATACAAGACAAATAGATACTTATTCCTGTGTAGGAAAGAGAATACTGCTTAAATATTTAATTGTGTTTTGGTTTACAGTAGTTTACTGGTGTTAAAGCATCTAAAACATGCTCACAANAAAAAAAAAAAAAAAAAAAACCAGCAGCATTTTAAAGCTATAAATTATTCTGGCTGATTTTCTTTTTTCCCCCTCTAGACAAAGGTAACCATTTGACAACAGGCTCCCTCAAACAATGCAGCCCATGATAGTCTCATTACAAACTAACATATTCTCTCACATGTCTGAACCAAGCTACTGAGAATGTAGTAATTGATCATTCATAGATGCAGACTGGTAGCTAACAGTATCCTCACTTACCTTCTAAACACTGAGCACAGTTAAAATAAATTCAGGATGTATGCATGTGGAAAACTCAATTGCAGCCGCATCAGAGATGGACCAAAAATGGAAGCATTCAGAAGTGCTAGTGAAAAATCCAAATAATGACCCACAGTAGATGTTAGTCTGGGAGGATAACACATGCCCTGTAATTATCTTAAAGGGACTCTGTGTGCTTGGTAAATACATGTAATTCTGTCCAAGTAGACGTAGCACACAACTGGGTGCTGAAGCCAGGTAAGAAAGCTTCTCCCAGTGAGGCCTCAGGACCTGTGTGATATTTTCTTTTCTAGACATATCTGGACTTCAGGCTCCATTGTATTACTGGTAAAGTAAGCCAATGCAACTTCTGGATAGGATGAGTATGGTGGAAAGAGAGATGAAGGTGGATGTGCCACTGTTTCTCCACTGAGGCTGTCAAGGCTTCCAGGGCTCACTTCAACAGGGAAATAATTTAAAAATCCAAATTTTAGAAGTATTTTTTTAAAAACCAAACAGGTTAAAAAAGTCTGTTTACACCTTGTGGGTACCTTAGAGTGTGCTGGATGCTTCAAGTCATTGACATTTTGGAAACTAGCCCTTTGAATTTGTCATGCTTGACCTGTGATTGCTGCTTTGTGTGGGGCAGCAGCATGTACGTGGTGTTGGTGTGTTACATGTGCACAGCCCCAGGTGGCCAGGGAAAGCAAGAGAGCTATTACAGGCTCTACAGTGCATGGAAATGGCAATTTTATGGATAATACTATATGGTGATTTATTAAAAGCTGTGATTATCCAACAGCTTTTATTGTATCATCATAAACCAACACTCCTGTATAGTGCATTAAGCTGGGTAATTCTGTTGGTTCTTCACCAGGGCTGACAAAACTCTATGTAAGATTGCATAGGGTGGGCTGGTGAGCTGAAAGTGCCATCACTCTAAACGGATCATCAAGAAAGGAGAAAAAGCCATGTGGTCAGCACAGTGTGGGTGTTTTCCAGGGCAAGGGAAGCCAGTCAGGAAGGGTAAATCCTGCTGTTTGCTACATCAGCCCATGTCTGTGACTTGCAGGCCTGGAGTGGCTCTACCTCAGCATCTGTGACAATAATGGCAGAACTTGTCCTTCTGGGTTTATCCATTAGGGGAGGTAATTAATTAGAGCTCATTGGTTCCTGCCCCTGCTCCCTGCTAACTTGCTGCAGGACATTTGGGTTGTAGCTTGACCTCTTTATGCTACAATTTTCCCTTCAATAGCATGTGAATATTAGCTGTTCTGTTGAGGTGTTGTGATGCTCTGTTAAATGAGGGAACATGCCAAATGCATTAGACCCGGTGGGAATGGGGTATGCAGCATTATTAGGATGTATACAACTCTACGTTTTGGGAAACATTTATATTCTACCTCTTAAATATCTTTCGCAAAAAAGCAGGGCAAGCACTGCTAACACAGCTTTGCCACACACTGTCAAGTGCTTATAAACTCTATTTATAGCTACAGTTAAAGATTCAGATATGCAAGCACTCCATTAAAAGACCACATTAATGAGCCCTTAGAGAAAATATCTCACAAAGCCTTTTGAGCTTGTAACTGCTCAGTTGTTCAGGGCTTCTTGCTTGTTAACATTCATAAAATATAAATACTGTATACTAAACACCATCACTTTGTGGATCACAATGACTTATCTCCCCAGCAGCACTGCGAGGTGCGAGGGGAGAGGCAGCAGCGGCAGCGCTGGGGTGGCCGAGCTCTGCCGCAGGCTGAACGTGTCGCTCACCCGCCGCCTTATCTGGGGCCTGTCGTTCCTCTGCAAAGCTGAGTGGCAGATTGACTCGCAGGTCAGTATCTGTGAGTATAATTTCAGAGGGAACAATCAAACCTATTAGCTGAGAGTGGCAGAGCTGGGCCTCCTCGCAACCACAGCTCCAGAGCGCGCCAAGTATTTGGAGCAAAATCTAATAGATAAAAATCACAGGAGATTTTTTTCCTTTTTCCTTCGACATAAGCTAGCTGATGAGAAGTGTCATTTGAAAGAGAAAAAAGTTGCTATATTTGATTTGTCATTATTTCCCCATTGTCCCTTCCTGCCTGCGATTATACAGTTCCCATTTTCTCTTCCTTGCCTCTCACAGAATTCCATGTTTTAGGCTGTGACAGATGCTCTTGCTTAAATGTTTTTGATGTATGTTTTATCTGAAATTGTTTTATCAAGTCTGCATTGTGTAAACAAAAATCACTGGAGCCCATTTAAGAATAATTGTCTGTAACCTTTAATATTGCATTTCCATCCATCCACAAGTCGCAAAGCACTCAAGCAGTAAAGAAAGCCATTTCTGTGTTTGTATCTGGCTCTCAGCAAGCTGTAGAAGCTGAGGTAGGGCAAGATAAGTAACTTCTTGGATGCTGTTTGCTGGCACATGTTAGCAACCAATCTATGTCCTTGTCTTTGTACCTTTGGTCCTGTTGCCTTTTAAACAGAAGGTGCTCTCCTGGAAGGAATAATTCTGCTCACAAAATGAAAAATAAGGACAGCAGGCTTTAAAAAGCTTCAGGGCAATTCTTACTGTTCAAATGTGTCGTTGATTTCAATAGTGCATTAGCAGGCTTGTTAAGCAGGATCTAAAGTGCTTAGCTTTATTTTATGGTGGTGAGCACCTGATTGTTCAAAATACTAGCATCTTATTGTAACAGCAAACCGGCTTGTGCCATAAACTGCCCGGTGCTGGGACTGCTGCACCATTACTGAGTGCCTGATAAAACAGGGTCATTTGCAATCAATTGGTGATGTAGGGAGGCAAGGCTGTGACATTTCCTGCTGCTCTGCTCATTAATTTCCCTTTATCTGCCTCGGTCTTATCTGTTGACAGAGCATTACCGTCTGTCCCATGTCCCCTGCACGGGCTCCTGCTGAATTCCCCGCTCTGAGCCCCACTGTGTTTCTGTCCATCTGTGGGTGAGACTCACATCGGCTATGCCAATAACCTGGGAGACAGCAAGAAAAATCCTGTGGCCCAAGGGGTAGATCTCTGTGCTGGGAGATCTGTGTGGACTTCCCCTGGCCTCGTTTAGGATGCTGATCCTACGTGCAGCAAACTGGTGGCCAGCAGAGTCAGTACATCAGCCGGTCAGACGGACATCTCCATGTCAGGCAAACCTTTTCTTGACTCCTCCAACCATACTCTCTGACCTCCACTAACTAAAAGGGGAGCATGATCCAATCCCCTGTCCCCACATTCCTGTTCAAACAGAACTACTTTAACAGCAAAGTTCAAAATTCAGTGCAGGACACCTGTCTCACATGTTGTCCCATGTGTTGTTAGATAAATCCTTCGTGGAGCTGTGGATGGGAAAGCCTCCAGGAACAGGCTGTGCCCTGACTTCAGGGTTTTGGTCAGCCAGCACAGCCTGCAGCCCTGCAGGGACCTGGGGACTTGGGCCTTACAACAGCAACTGCCTCTTGCATCTGCTGGGGACTGAGTGCTCGACAGGTTCATCTCTTCATTCTTTGCATCTGTGTGGGAAGCGGATTCCCAGCACTGAGGAATTAAATGTTTTAAACCACTACAAAGCAAATGGGTCATATCCATGTTCTCCATGCTCTAGGTGGGAAAACAAAGCAAGCTGAATAAACCCTTGCTATCAGAGTCCAGGGGCTGCCTTGCTGGAAGCAATGCTGGCTGCAGGCTGGCTGGGGCTCTAGCTGTGTTAAGTACATATATGTTAAGCCTCTGTGTGAAAGCAAAAGGGAAAAAGAGAGGGAATTATGTGGGCAGGTGGAATGAACAAATTGGTGCTGGTGGAGGCAGGACTTGTGTGTGGGACAAAGGGGCTGGAAAGCATTAAAAAACAGGAAGCTCAGAGGAAAGCAGCTGGGCTTCTGAGAAAAAAAAAAAGTAATAACTTACAGAATCAAGAAAATATTTTTATTTACAAGTGAATTAGAGTAAAACACTTAAGTTCATTCACAAATATGAATGTTGTGTACTCTGATTTCCCTCTCCATAAAATAGAAATAATAGCACTCTCTTTACTCACAGGGTGGTGTGAAAACAAGTTTGTTCATATCTGGGAAGCATTTGTGCTGTACGGGAAATATAGCAAAGACTATGAATATACAGCTAAAGCTGTGGGCTGGCATTGAGGCACTTGGCACCTTCCCAGATATGCCATGTATCATGCAGAAGAGCCAAGAGAGGAGGGTATGAAAACTCAGGCCAAACTTAATGAGTTCTGAAATAAGGAACATGTGACTCCCCAAAATTAGAAGTGCAAAAGCTTTGAACTCTCAGGAAACACTGAGATTTCTCCACACTTCTCAGAACACTGAGAGAAGCATACGTTTTCTTGAAAAACAGCAAAAGGCGATGAAGACATAGGATAGTGTGGGGAAATACTCGAAAATATAGTCCATGGAAATCAAAAAATCTGTATACCATTGAGAAATAGTTCTAATTGGAGTAGGGATGACCACTGTGATTGACTGGGCAAATGAGCAAAAAAATGAGAAAAAAAGAGAGAAGAATATGAGACATGAGCAGGGTCAGTGCTGCAGGAACTGGTGGAAGAGTTGGTTGTGAAAGAATGCAAGAAAATGATCGAAAAGCTGAGACAGAAAAGGAAGGGAAAAGTTGTGAACATGATAGAAGTTTTTATAAATCTGGTGTGTAGGAAGCCGCAGGTCAGCTGGTGATACAGCCATCATCTTCCTGAGCAACAGCGTGGCTAGCTTGACTAAAAGGGGGATATTGCCTGGAAAGTGAATTTCTACTTGTACCTCAGTACTCACTAGGGAGATATGTGAAGTCTGTCACAATTTCTAGACATTTTCCAAGGACAGAAAAAAAGAAATCATTAACTCTAAAAGATATCAGGGAATCAAACAGTTGACTAAACACACCTAGACAAAGAACTATTTAAAAAATGGGTTGCTTACACCCCAGGTTTATCCTAAAAAAATAAGTGTCAAAGGAATGAAATCATCCAGGAAACAAGCTGGCTAAGGGAGAGGTACCAGAGAAGTTAAGAGGAGACATTGCTGCATCCCAGACTTTTAAAAGGAAGTAACAGAGGAAGAATTGTCTATCAGCTCTAGGGAGCACTTCAGACAGCTGATTATCATTACTAGAAAGGCAGATAAAGCTGGACACCAATTCTTTAGCTTCATTAAATAAAAGAAGAAAACAGGGGGTTAAGAGGAATAAAATACTAATTTTAGCATCCTCAAATTTCAAGAGTACAAGGATTCAGTGCTCTATGAGACACCTCTGAGTAAGATGGGACACATGGGACTGAGTTTCTTGATGCCGGGCTTGATTACTGAATCCAAGTCATAAATATGTAGCAATTATTTAGGGTAGGGGTGGATAATGGAGTGAGAAGCTCATATATTGAACTCTGTAAGCACTGTACAGCTGTCACTTGGAAGAGCGAGCACAAGGAAGCAAAGACATCAAAGAAAGAGGCATAAGGGAGAACAAAGAGGAAGGAGGCTTTTGGAAGCAGAGGATGTTTGCACTGGTATAGGAGTTTAACATGAAAAATGTCAAGCTGGGAAAAAGAAGGTAAAGGTGCCTTAAGGAGATAGCTGGGGCAAGTCAGCATAGGAAAACTATCTGAGGATAGCAGCCAAGTTTCTGTTTGTGTTCCTTTTTAAGGTTCAGGGAATGAAAGAACTAGGGGGGAATGTTGCAACATCTAATTTTTATGTACTTTGATTGAGTTCATAACCTTTACGCTTACATTTACAGAACTGGAGGAGACAGAGCCACCCAGCAATGGGACCCAAAGATTGTTTTGCACTAAGCTGGCGATTTCCCTGCAAGTAGTGCTGCAGATACCCAGTGACACAAGGTGGTTCGGCGCCTCTTTCCATGCGGTGTTTGCTGTGGAGCAGGAGTGCAGCTGGAGCTGGGCTGCAGGCACACCTTTCACCTGACTTGGTGCGACCTCCTGTCATAAGGGTGATCAGAGCGTGCAGCTGGGACATGGGGACATGGAGTTCAAAGCTCGCCCTCCCTTCCTGGAGGTGTCTCAGCCCATAGCTCTCCTCTGTGACACCTTCTTGAATCAGGCCTTTTGGATTCCTCCTAAGGAAAGCTTTTCTAATTTTTCTGTTGCAATTGGTCCACAGAGAGAACAAGAGCTGGGCCCAGCAAGACTATCCCACGTGGCCCAGCTGCCCTACTGCTGATGTTTGTATTTCAGCATGATGTGGAAAGTGGGTAAGATTGAACATGTTAATATTGAAGTTTTGGGTTCCAGCATTCATCTGCAGAATGAGGGAGGCAGAAGGGCGGTAAGTAAGGGAAAATGGGTAGCCTTAAGGGCATGTAGAGCTCTAGCAGAATTTTTGAAGGGAAGAATATTCAGATACATGGAGGTAGGAGAAATTGAAAGAAAATGCTAGATTTCAGCTTACTGCAGTAGATTATGCCAGATTGACTGATACCTTTCTTTGATTACATTGAATTTTATGTCCCAGATAAATGAAATGCTTAGTTCTCCTGCTTAGGAAATGTAGAGGCCTGGTGAAACTGGATGACCTGAGAATTAAAAAGGGAATTCTGAGACAGAAAATGATTTGGCTGGTCAGGAAATAAAAGTGGGTAAGTTTCAGAGTGGAGGTAATGGAGTGCAGTTAATAGAGGAGTTTCTGAAGAATCATCTTCAGGACCTTGATACTGAAAGGAGGAAATTACACTTTCTGCAGCCCCAGTATGAACGGAGAGGAAAGGCTGATACCCTGGAGCCCTGAGCTGCTGGCAAAATGCATCTGGGTCGATGGAGGCAGCCTGGCAGTCCCAGTTAGACACTGAAGGTAGATTCTTACAGTGAGCTGCTGTGAGTAGCTCGCCTTCCCCCGGGAGAAATTCTTCCCTAAGTGCATGAATTTTACTATATCAGTGTCTCTATGTATTTCATACTGGTATTGTTAAGCTGTTACTGTGAATGATACGTAGACCAAAGTACAAGGGAGACCATGAGATGCCATCTGCGTTCTCATGCATGTTTTCATGAATCCAGCTCCCAAAAAATTGGCAAAATCTTTGCTAACTCCCAGCTGTGACAAAGCCAATAAGGGATTCTAACTTTTAACATAACTGCTGTTGGCATTTACCTATCTACAAAGTAATTGTTTCTGTATTTCTGTGTATAGATAGCAAGACATGAAGGAATGCCAGAGCTGCTTTGCCTCCTTGGGCATTAACCTCTCCCATGCAGTCAAGACATTTGCAGGAATGACCTTATGCTTTCATCAGAAGATGTGGACTGCTCTTGTAGGAGATCTTTACCCCTAGTGAACTCAGGCAATAACATGCTGTGTGTAAACATGAGGCCTGTCCTACACTTAAGTATTGCACAAAACTTATTTTGAAATAGTGATTAGTCTTGATGAACTTACATGGCCAAAAATAGGCCAAATTTCTTAGTACTGAGGCAATTTTTACCTCTGAGGGGCTGGGCTTTGCTAAGACATTCATGCATGCTCAACATATAGATCAAAATGCATTATAAAACACTACTCCATACCGTCTTCCTTTTTTCCCCTTCTTTTTTTCTCTCTTCTCATTAATTTCAATCATGTAATAAGAAAAGCCCAGTTATGTTAATTGGTATGACTGCCCCTCAAGGGCATTGTGAAGCATGAAATAATTCCATTCATTACTGACAATGCAGGGACATGAGTTTTCCCTGGAGGATCTGTTTCATCTTGTGATTTGGTGGCCATACAGAACGGTGATAGGATCAGGGACATATTGTTTTAAAATTAATTGTTTGTCAGGGAGAAGCTGGAAGATGGTGGGGAAAGAGCAAGCTTAAAATTCCAGAGATTGACTCTGAGGCTCTTGGAGGCTGATGCATCTAATGGGTATTTATCAGGCAAACCCAGCTGCTGAGCCATCTTTCACCCCAGCTCTAATTTTCTTTTTAAAAGGCAGCTGAGCTGGTGTTTGAAACATGCCACAGACGGACAGAGAGCTAGATCGATGTAAAGCTGGTCAGATTCATTTCTCCTTTTTTTATTTTTGGGAGTCAGAATTTCATTTCCCTAAAATGCAGTAAGGGCTTGGGCATGACCTCCCAGGCTGTCCAAAGATCATTTTGGAAACAGAGCCACCTTGCTGGGGTTTGTCCTCCCCTCTAACAGGTATCCTATAGCCTGCCAAGCAAACACTGCAGTCCTAGAGCACAAACATTGGTGATTCTAGCTGAGCGGAAAAACCAATCTTCTTTTTTTCTTTTCTTCTTTTTCTTCTCTTTGTTGAGCTAGCAAAAAAAAGCATCTATTTGTACTTTTGCTGCATTTGCAACATTTTCATTAGCAAAGGGCTGGGGTTTTTTTTTGGAAATCAGGCTGCTTTTGTGTGGAGGAAGTGAACCTCCTGATGCTATGTCATTTCCCTTGTTTCCAAACAGCTTCTTGTCTGAGCACACAGCTTCCACTTAACATCTGGCTGTAAAAGAGTGGGGAACTTTCTGCCAGCTGTTCCTCTGCTCTTTCCCTTGCTGTTCACAGATGATGTTATCAAACCTTTACTGCGGCTTTAATTTTGTTGGATTAATGTGCGTACTTTTGGTTATTGTTCCTTCCATGCCCTGGACAGATTTACTGGTTTGGTGACAGCCTTCCTTCACACTGAGGAGTAGGTCCAAGCCAGCAGTGGCCCGTGCTGCATGGGTGTGTTCATTAGCTAAGTGCAAAATACCGAACAGCGTCAGACACGTAGATTGTTCCATCTCTTAGGCAGCCTCTGCTGAGGATTACTCATGAAAAATAATGAGTAAAATACGTTGCAGATGAAGGCTGTGACAGGAGAGATAACCCTGCCATTAAAGGTCCCACAATGCGAGCACATCTCCCTCGAAATGGAAACATGGATAACGTCTTTAAACTGAATCAATAGAGATCAATGCAAAGGCAATAACTCAAGAAATGGATGCATTAACCAGACAGCAAGAACCAATATACTCCAAAGTTGAACCATGGCTCTGGAATTAGATGTACTGAGGGAGATACAGACCAAGTTACTAAAAGCAATTGAAATCATAAACAAAAAACTGAAACAAAAATAATTACAGGTTTTCATTTTAATCATGTCAGATGGTAGAAACTGAGATTTAGGGGAGGCACGGGAGTAAATTAGCCTTATGATCAGGAGTAAGCCACCTGTTTGCTCTTCAGGTTATCTACAAGCCAGCCATCTGTAGCAGAGGATGTGACTGACTTGATGGAAAAGGAGCAATAACAGCCAGGGATCATTTAGTCACCTTCTCCAGACTACCCTGTGTTGAGAAGAGCACAGGCTTTCCTGTTGCATACGAGTAAAGGCTGGGAATACGTCTTGTACTTCTACCCACATGTTTTCAGAAAGAAAAACCCCAAACCAAACCAAAAAATGACAAACTGCAACAGTTTTGTCCAAACTGCAACAGTTGCAGGTTTGACAAGCATTTTGGAAAGGTTTGTGCAGTTGGAAGAATGACATAATGTGAAGCTAATATGCATGTGAGAGAGCCAAAATCCCCACTGGAAGAACTGTGGAAAAAAACACAAAGGGAGTGGGATGTGGCAGTAAATGTGGCATCTGACAAGTGCAGCTGCTGCCACTGTAGGTATCCTGTGCCTGCAACAGAACTGCTGAAAATAGTGTTTGATAGAAGTCTACCCCAGGATTTGGAGACAGACACTGGCTTTGTGCAGCTGCCACAGTAATTAGTGGGAATGTAAGTGTTTAGCAATGCTGGAAAAACCCCCAGCAGGCCGCAGTCGTGCCTAAATATACTCAGTGTGTGATCTTTTCTGGATTTTACCTTGTCAAAGAATAGACTGAAATCCAGAGTTACCTGGAGTGTATGTTTGCATTCCTCAGCCTTGTTGTCACACCCATGATGGCTCTTTCACTTTCCACGCCTTGCCCATTGCGCTGCACTTTCTCTTTGCTCTGGGAAGGTGGCTGGATGTTCTGGGAAGGAGCAGGGCAGCTGTGCCTTCTCCTGCAGCAGCCAAGAGCAGGACAGACACTGCCTGCATGGCCCAGGGGCCGTGGGGCTCAGCAGGCTGGCAGCTGCATGCTGTGAGAGGAGGAGGATCCAAGATGTTTCCTTAACTCTGGGCTTGGCTTCTGAGACTGAAAGCAATGGCTGTGGAGTGCCCGTGATCCACCTGCCTGCTGGCAGGGATTGCTGCTCCCAGGGACTGATAGCCATCCCAGATAGGCCCCTGGTGCAGGTAAACCCTAAGATGTGCTTCCATCCCTGTAATTTTCCAGCCCGCTGTTGGGGATACACGGGAGGGTATGTTTGGTCACTGAGAGACCCTGCAAGAAAACAGAGGGATAGAAGCCAAAACACTGAAATCAGATTCTAGAGATGCAACCACACCTTTGAAGTACTCACTTTATTGCCATAGAGCAAGGAGGAAAATCTTAGTAAGAGACACTTGAACCTCTTAAGAATCATCTCTTGGCAATAATGACCTCTCATGCATATTTATGTACAGCACTTAGCTTTATAATAGACACTTGAAAGACATTTAATTCATTTTTTTGCCTAGGAATGAAGCTATGTAGAGTGTGGCAAAAGTGTTCCAAGGTCCAAATATTAAAATACAGAAATGGTCCTGATATTTCCTGCATGCCAGCCTAAAACTATGTCCTGGGACTATACTGTTTAAGAATTCATGTGCTTGATGAAATGAGTATGTGTTTGCTAGCATATATACATACCCCTAAGAGTTAGTAAAATCACATAGTTGCTACAGGACTTCAGTCAGGCCTTCCTGGAAGAATTTCAGACAGGTCCTAGTGCTTGGTTAGGTTTGTAAAACCTTTTTGTTGCACAGAACTTAATGTTATTCATTATGCACTGAAAGCAAAATCATATGACTACCATTTCCTAAGTAACATAATTATCTTATTGATTCTTATGGGGCAAAACACTACTTTTATTGTTAATTAATACTGCCAAATCTGGTTATGCAATTCTGGATATAGGAAGTTCAGTTTAATGTGTGTTTATGGGGAAAGGTCTAAAAAGAAATGCTTTAACTTTTTTTCCTTTCAGAATGTGAGTATAGATATTCCTTTGTGTGATCCTTGTTCTCAACACTACAGGAAATACAACCTATTATCACTTTTCATCAGGGAAAAAGAAGCACAGATAATGAAACAGAAAAATGCCCTGTGAAAAACATATTTAATAAGCTTTAAGCAGCTGAACCAAAATGCACAAGGCAAAGAAATGTGATGCTGCTGTTACAGAAACAAAGCTATTTTATGGGAAATGAAAATAATACTTCCATAATTTCAAGGGCTTATACTTTGATTCTTATTTTACGCGGAAATGTATTGGGAAATTCTTATGCAGAGGGCACACAAATAGTATCTTGTCTGTCCCATGGAAAAGACAGTAAGAAAGATTCATTACGCACTAGGACATATAACGACTTTGTGATTCTTTCAGTTCTCAGCCAGTGCTCTAATGAAATTCAAGCCTGCTACATCTGCCATACTACACTGTTAATTAGTTTTCTATTTATTTAGCAGATCTAGAAGTGGAAAGCAATCTATTGCCAGTGAATTGTTTGACTTCTATGCTAAGTAGGCTGCATTCCAATCCTCTGATGTTGAAACTAGCATGAATCCAACTTTCATCTCATTGCCATGTCAAATTAGCACCCAGCAGATTCTACATACAAAGACTTTTTTTTTTTTTCCCTCATTCATTTGTAAAAGACCTTGGAATATCTTGGAAGTCAAGAAATAGAAGCTGAGCAAATTTTCACCAGTCTCTCTCCATCCCCTTTATGTGCTGCAATGGATTAAATATTGAAGGTATAGAGGCTGTGGTTTGTTTGTATTGAAAAAGGAACATTATTTTAAGCAGACCACGTTCAGTATTTAAAACAAAAAATATTGATGCATATTCTGCAACAGTTTGAATAAAATACTATTCAGCCTAAGAGAAACCCAGAATTTCTCTGCAAAGTTACGAGATGACTTTTGCTCATGCTTTGCCATTTTCTATTTCTGTCTGTGTTCTGTAATATATTGCAGCATCCAAACACAACATTATGTATGTGACTTACTCCTGTCTTGCAGTGTCAACAAAGTCACTGGATTGTGAAAGTATAAAACAAAGCCAGATGGAATTAGAAAATAAATTGGCTAGAAATGAAGCCATTAATCCTGTTGTACTTCATTGTAGGAGCTATGGTGTCCTGGGGGGAGTGTGGAAATACAAATGTACACCCAGACTTTGGGGTTTGCCTTGAACTTTGGGTTTTTTCTAAAATCTAAATACAAACTCTGAATGTGCTTTTTTGGATCAGGCTAGTCCTGAAGAAGCCCTTATTGCACAATTAATAAGCAAAATGCTGTACCGAATTTTAGCAAAGCATTGCCAAAACTGATCTCCTATAGTACTCTTATTTTGGAGCATCCTTGATAAAATTCCTGTAATAGTCAAGGTGTTGATTTTGAGTAATACACAATGTAGATCAGAGAAATACAATATATAGCACAGGACAGCAACATACAAAAGCTGGGTCCAAGAGCACACTGGTGGTAGTGTTCACAAAAGAATAGCTCCTTTCAAGAGAGAGGAAATAAATCTCTTTTACTAGACCAAATTATATTTTTGGAAAAATAGTTTTGAATTTCAGGTCTGAAACAGAAATAGTGAACTTTTATTTAAGTGCTGGTTGAAAACCATTTTATGTGACCATTTGCTGTGTTAATTGATTAGATGACTTGAAATTAATATAGAAAACTTTTTAAAAATAAAGATGGGATACTTTGAAACCAGGACTAGACTCAGACAAGAGCAGAAATGAGAAGGTATCTGAAGGAGGCAGCATAGATGAAAGGGAAAATGTGCCAAGTTTTGAACTGTGGGAATGTGCTTTCAACTCAGGATAGAAAACCAGAAAGAGTGCAGACAAGTGAACCCAACTCTTTTACTGATTTAAAGTAACGGCTGTCTGTCTTTCCACTTTTTGGAGTAGTGTGGTTTGTTTTGTTTTTTTTTCAATGACAGATATTTTCTTGACTTTGCTATTATTTCTTTAACCTGTTTCTCTCTTCCACCTTTAGGGAGAGCAACCTAAATGACTGGTAATTCTAACCCTGGGGAAAAAGTAGCACAACATAGTGATATATTGAAGGGTGACAAGAATGCCCTAGTGCTTCCTGGAAGCCTCCATTCCTACAGCTCAGTGTTTCATCATGGTAGGAAAAAAGGAAACAAACTGAATGAGTCATTTTCCTAATTTTTTTAAGTTGTTTTCCTGTGTTTTTGGCATATTCAAAAGGACTGAGCAGTACTCCTTAACAAAGCATGCTTTAAGTAAATGTTGCCTGTTTTATGGTTGGGTTTGAACTTTTGATAGTCAGGAAAAGGAAAGAATACAACCCAGGATTTATTCATCTTTTCCAGTGTTCAGAGAGCTGAATGGACTGAAACAAGCAGCTTAGGCTGCTTCAGAAATCTGAAGGCTAAAATTCTGCTAATGAAGATCTGTGATGTATGAACATGTCTCCCAATGGTTAGGAATAAATCCATGAGTTTCAGGAGCCTTCAATAAACCTGGTCTGCAGTTTTTCCAAATGGATAGATTATCTGCATAAACATACAAAACAGTTGCCAGAAAAACTTTTGCTTATTATGAACTGTTCATAATCTTCTTGTAGGTTGCCAGAGCTGAATCTCAGCCATAACCCCCCTTGTTTCTGCCCAGATGGGAAAATTTGGGTTTATAATATCTGTCCCTGAGTTCTTGGTGTGCACAATGCGGTACATCCTCTTTTACTGGTTGCTTCTGCTGCAGTTCAGAGGGGGACAGAGAGCTCATCCTGCAAACAGCTGCTGCAGCACTTCTCTTTAGATCAAGCCATGTACTTGTGTCTTATTTTCTGCAGTAGTATGAGGAAAGGAGTTTGTCTAAACTCCCATATACAACCAACAGATGCTTGTGAGCATGGATGTTGTATAATCAATGAATGATAACTTACAAAATCATTAAACTTGCAGAAAGAATTCAGAATTTCAGCAAATTTCTGTCTTGTCTGGCTGCTCATTTCGATTCGTTATAGGAAAAAAAGCCAGTTGTGCATAAACTCCATCTGTTCTTATGGAGTAATGTGTATGTGGTTGGGAGGGATATTGGAGCAATGTTGGAAAACCAGAGAAACTGAATATGGGATCAGGATTCCATTTGATGCACTGAAGAGGCTGCAATAATAAGCAATTCAACTTTTTGCAAAAATATTGGCAGAAAAAATTGTTTAAGTGTAATGTATGCCTTGAAAGAAATGTTCTAAGTTATTTAAATTATGCCTTCATTTTACAATGTTGTGTAATATGTTTATACAAACTACACATCTAATTCTTGCTTATGAAGCTGTACTGGATTTCTTCTCTTGGTATTCAGTAGAGCAAGATATAGACTTCACTGAATAGTGGAATGAAAGACTGAGAGTGAAGGTACCATTTCATAACATGACTGATGTGATTCAGTTTAATTGTTCTTCTTGTCTGTGATACAAAGCCACAGAATTTTGTAACAAGATTTAGTTGAGAAACACCCAACATATAAGTCAAGACAGTAAAATGTAATTTTAATTGTAGGAAAGATATAAAAGGGTTTGTGGAAGGATAACATAAGGCATATATTTCTCTTAATTTGTACTCTTTACTTTTCCACTACCTCTACTCTGTAGCAGAGGTAGCTGGGGTAAGATGTAGACTTAAATTTTTGGTGTGCTACAACTCAGCAGCCAGCAGGCTGTATTACTGCAACAGGCAGAAACAGTCACCCCAGAAACCTCTACATTTCTTTGGGTCTGATGCAATTTTACAGAGCTGCAAAACAACTCCGGTGAAATCTTGTTTATGCCTGGAGATCCAAACGGATTGGAGAGACAGCAGAGAGAAGATGGGGGAGGAGAGGAAGCACTGAGCCCTGTTTTCCACAAAATAAGGCCTCTGGAAATAAGATGGTGCCAAAATCTCTGCATTTGTTATGTGCTTAAAAGGTCCTTTATAGTTTAGGCAAGAAAGATCCTTGTCCTGACAAGCTTACAGGCTAATTGAAACCTTTGTGCATCTGCACAACACAGCAAAATACAAAGTGAAAATACTATAACTTTGTTTGTGTCAAAATATGCACTTCAGTTGAACCAGCCATGAGAAAGGGGTGGATATAAACGCAGGATAAGGGGACATGTGGCACATGGATGCCGACTGAGCTAACATAGCTCAGGGAGAGCAGCTCCACAGGACAAACCTAAGTAATTAGGCAGGAAAGAAATGATGCAGAAAGCTTTAGAAAGTCGGGAGTTGTGAGACATATGGGAAGAGATGTAGCTGAACAACAAACTGAGTAGATTTAATTGTGTGCATTACATGTTTGAAGGTGGAGTAGCAGGTGAAAGGAATAAGGAAGATGCAGCCACCTGAGAGGATTTAAAGGTTTCATGTGGAACATAGAGGCAGAAGGAAGGGGAGAAGTTGAACTGTGAAGTTGTAAATTCAAGTTAAGGAAGGTGAAGGATGAGGTATATCTATTTTGAAGGTAAGCATGGCAGTAGAAGATTAAGATAAGGGGAAAAAAGGAATTTGAGGATCAGATGTGTATTACAGGAATAGAAGAAGGAACAGAAGCATTGGAAAAGGTAGGAAATATGTCTTTTGCAGGTGGGAGAACACAGAAGACTAGGTCCAGCAGACTATCTGTGCAATATAATAAGCAAAGCAGTAACAGAGGATAGAGGGTTACCATTGCTTTTAGTGACATATCTGAATCTATATGCAGTACCCAATCTCAAAGAGTTTATTTACAAATTTGTTAGTAAGGGAAGCACAGGTAAAAAAAAAATCCATATGGAAAATTATAGAACTTTCTACTCAGCGCAACAGAAGCAAAACAGGGAGAAAGTTTCAGTGATGTGTATCAGAGTATGGTCCAACTTTAAAAAATAAAGTATCTTTTAAAGGAAAAGGGGGTTAACTTTTCAGGGAGGAACAGTTCTCTGGCCCTCCAGACATTGTGTGCTTGTGTGCTTCACACTGTATTCAGTGAATGCATGCATTCTTAAAATGTCTGCAGTTACAAACTTTATTTTCCACAGCACATGCCGTCATGGCTCTGGCACTCTGTTTATCACCTCCTTACTGTGGCTGCTCTGTCCCGTTCAGGACAAGTGCCCTTCACCACCACCCTCTGAATTCCTCTTGGGTTCATTTTGTTCTTTGCTTCAGTTCTTTGCATTTTTCTACTTTCATGTCACATTTTTGCTGCTGCTGATATTGAGAGGCACCAAAGCAGTCTGCTAAGTCATTTCCATCTCTCTGTAGCTCCTGATTCCCATAGGCACTGCTGAATGTTTCCCTCCTTGTAACAGGAAAGGTTTTCTTCTGCAGGTGATCTGGCACCCACAGCGTTAGTTTGTTCCTTTCTTTCTGTTTGCAGTTCACTCTCTTTTTCCTTAAGTGAATCACAAATACCAATGAATACTTAGGTGTTTCTGACAGCAAATAAAAAGATATCTAACTCCCATCTGCTGAGACTGAGGTTTTCTCTGAGAAGTGGTAAAGTCATCTCAGTGGTTTTTAAATTTTCGCAGACCTGACCAGTTTGGGGTCATGGCAAGGGAAGATGCAGATAAAACCTTCATACGTTCTGATCCTGAGGAATGTCTTCTCTGTATGTTCCTTTGTTTTCCATTTACCTTTGAGAAAACAAGCTTTCCATCAACAGAGCCTTTGCCACCCAAGATTTACGAAGGATAGAGATCAGGAGTGAGAAGCACCTGAATTAGAGCATCTTTCTTCCACTATCCTTCATCATCAAAGGCCTCATTATGCATTGGCCACTTCAGCATTCTCGTGGATTGGAGGGAATTATGCACATAGTCCAGCACCACTTACACAATATTTTAAAGAGGCTGCCTGCTAGGACATCGTGCAGTATCCAGCCTCTTTCACGAGCACACTGTGACAGCCTCGTGGGCACTTCCACCGGCTTAATGCAGCAACACCATTGTTAAAATGCAGGATTTTGTTTGATGTGGTATAATTGGTAATAGAGCAGCATATATAAAAACTTAAATTATCTTCTTTGATTATACATTTGAATGTCCCAGTTCATATCTGCATGATATGCTTTTGATTTTCTGTCTTTTAAAAAATGGTAGCCACCGTGAAAAAAACACAAAATGCTGAGTTCGAGATTCAGTTTATTTGCAGATAATGATTTTGTGAAGTTTTCTGGTGTTTTATGTTCTATGATTTCTACTGCTGCTTCTTCTGGGGTCTTTTATTTCAGTATGTTTAAATATCTGATGCAACAGAAACAATAATACAGATGAAATCTTTCATTTTTTTTGGTACATATCAGGCACTGTTTATGAGACACAATTTTAAAACCTTCCAAATACAATCTTTGGAATTAATTTTTTTTTTTTTTTTTTTTTAAATAAAAGCCCCTTTCAAGGGGATGCTGTAATTTTAATCTTTGTTCTGGAGAATTAGGGATGAAGTCCTGGCATCACTGAATCAGTTATTCATTGATGCCAGTGGGCTTGAATCTTCTATTTTAAAAAACAGTGTTACCTGGTTTAATGAACAGACTGCATTAAAAATCCACTATTGTGTTTATGCACAAGTATTCTTACTTCTGAATTACAAGAACCAGAACAAAGGTAATTATTTGCTTCACATCCCATGACAGCAGAATAACCGAGGCCATTTACTTTCACACAGGAAAGCTGAGCACCCCGATACCTGGGAAAACAGTCTGAGAAAATCAAGTAATATCAGTCCAGATGCAGGCGAGTGTTCTCACAGGTTTCACTCATGTAGGAATGCTCATTCCCCTCCTCCTTGCTGGCAAGAAAATAATTTTAGAGTAAAGAGAACTCCTCGTTCTGCAGCCTGAGCTTCTTCACAGAACAGTCATGGTATGATGTGAGATTTAAGGATCAGGTCACTACTTTATTTCACACCCGTTATTGGCTCCAGACACAAACCCTCCCCCAACCCTCTCCTGTGCTTGGAGACACAGTGGGTCCTCATTTCTTCCTGCAGGTCTTTCTTTGTGACAGTTTTTCTTTCTGTCATCGCCTCTGAAATAAAATCAGCAAGCCACCGTTCAACACAAATCAAACACTCCGTGTCTGAATTGGAGCAGAAACCCTTATGAAAAGATATATGGGAGTATTGTTCTTGGAGTTTTAAGCAATCTGCTCCACTTTTCTGTGGTGTAGATGGCCAAAAGACAGTGCAAGTGCTTCTGTGCATAGACATAGAAGTCCTTGCTCGAAATTGCTAAAAGCATGTGCTGCGCATTTCTCGCTTCAGGGTTCCATAAGGGGCCAAACACAGCTGAGAACTCACACGGTCAAGCTGAACATGATGCTGTCACCAGGCAGCTGTACAAGGCAAGATCCCACTTCTGACCTCCCAGTTTCTGTTTCATGCCAAAGGTAAGAACAAACAAACACAAAACCTCTTTAGATGGGGAGATCTGTCTTTAAATTTATCTTCTAATTCACTAAAACTTAAAGCATCCCACACAGCTTGCTGCTTATGTAGCCTTCTGTGAATGAAGATACCAACACCCAGAAGCTGTTTCTTGTCTCAAAACCAATTATTCTAAAAACAAAGCCTTTATTGTGTTTGACTGAAGCTAAATCAACTTGAAATTCAGATTTCTTTTGAAAAGAATGATCTGCTAATTGGTGTCAAGTTTAAAATGTTTGAACTTGTTTATTTCTCTCACTTCCTTGAATGATGTTTCAGAAACATTCCCGTTATTACAGTCTATTAAATCAGACTTATCAAAAAGGAAACATTTATTGATATCTTGAGAGATGTGTGTGTCTAATTAAGGTTGTGTTGCTGTGCATATTTTATATTAAAGTAAACGTTTCCTGCAATTTGACTTTAATCAGGTCTGAAGGGCCTTAATAAGTGTTTGGCTCAATCACTTATTTTTTGCTCCTTTCCCTGGACCAAGAGAAGAGGTTCTGTATCAGTTTGCAAAGTCACATCATTTACCATTAATTGAGAAAATTCTGCCACACACTGCAATATCTATTTAATACATTTGTTCCTGGAAATGTTGGCAACTGGTATTAAATGCACATTTTTGATGGAGCTGGTAAATCCAAAAGAAGTGTGGAATATTTGTAAATTGCCATTTTGAAGTGTGATTAGACAGCTACTTTGCATACTTTGTGGCTATTTCACCCAGTTTTACTTGGAGCTATGATTACTAGAAGAAAAGAAAAAATATTTATAGGTTTCTGAATTCCTGCTTTCCAATTTACAAGGTTGATTTTCTTTGTCTTGTATGGTTGTGGCAAGATTCCTTTGTGCATGTACTGTTATCTTTTGCTGTTTTCTTGACTGCCTTTCTTGTTTGATGTACAGCTGCCAGTGTTCAAGGGAAATTCACTGCCTGCATGTAGCCATCAAAACACCTGTCCTGGGTATGGGTTCTGTTTTTCTTGTGCTGTCCCTCATCTCTATGCCTAACTTCATCCTTCATTAAGTAGGGTTTTTTTGGTGCTATAATTTAAATGATATGATATATAACCTGATCTTAAGAGATAATTTAAAATATTATCAGAGAATAGCGGTCTTTGTTTTCTCTGTGAAATACTGTCAATTTTGAGTGAAATGTCATATATGCCTATGTGGCAATATGTCCAGATTTTTGGAGGAGTCATTCATAATGCAAGAATAATCTTATCTAACTAACTATAACATTTCTGTCAAAAAGCTGTGTAATAGATTGTTATCTTAATTCTGCTGGCAGAGGGATGCAGTAATGCAGAACTCTTTTGCATGGTATATTGAAAAATATATATACACACATCTACTGTATATTAGTATACTGACAGATTAGTACTTAGAGGAATATATATATATTTGTGTGGGGAGACACAGATTTCCTTTTATCAGACTTTTCTAAATTTTTGGCAATCTTTTTGTTGCTACTCTAATTAATAAACTATGTAATAACCTCAAATTAAAGCTGTGATCTGACTGTAATAGATGATTTACACATAATAGGGAGAGATTATTTTTGCCAGCGATATCATGGCCCAAATAGATGTAGCAGATAAGAAGAGGAAGAACTGAGAAATAGTTATTCCCCACTAAAGGGCCACTTAGTGGTAGAACTGTCCCACGGTCTGATCAAACTCCTGGGAATTACATGTGCGCTGAGGAAGTCAGCGGTGCCAGGAGTGCATCTCAGTGGCAGTGCTGTTCCGGTGTCAGGAGAGCCTCGGGACAGTTGCCCCCAAGGCTAAATAACACTTTCCCAAAGATGTGCCAGGCACTGTTCCTTAAGTGGCCACACTGCCTTGGGTGAAATCTCAACAGTGTAAACACGGCCAGCCCAGGGTGAGCAGCATTATGGTTGCAGCTTGATCCTGGTTCTGTTTATTTAACTTTTTAGATGAGAAGCAGACAAAAACCTACATCAAAAGTTGCCATTAAATTCAGATTTTCTTTGTCTCATTTCAGTGTCTTTCTAGATCATTACCCTTATTCAGATAACATTATTCTTAAAAATCACTCTAGTAAAGTGACTAAGGCAATATTAAAAAACAAAACAAGCCCTTTTATCTTCCTCAGACAGATATCACAAAATGTTAATTGATTAGTTTCCAGCTTTGACAATTTTTTTTTTTGACAAATGAAAAAAAACTAAAGATAACTGATTCAGCAAGAAACTTTTAGAATGCTCCTAAATTAGATCATGTAATTAATACTCAACTTATGAGCATTTATATTTGCAAACTTATGCAAATTCAGTCCACACAGTTTAGGAACACTAAATGATCTTTAGGAAGAAATAATGCTTGAGGTTTCTGTAGACTTCATTTATTTAATTCCTGATATTCAATAGCTTTTAAAAGAAAAAGCCTCACACTTTGATGAAGAAAATCCTTAACAAACAAATTAGCAATGGTTATTGCTTAAAAATGTCAGAAATTGAATGGAGGGGAATTATGTTCTAAAACAGGGAATATTTATTATTGAAATAACAGTATAGGCTCCTCAGTTTATTCTATTGTCCTTCAAATAAGACTGCAACTTTTGCCTGTATCATCTTTTGCCTTTCAAATCATCACTCTGTATCTATAAAATGTGGAGATTCTGCTGGCAAAAGTACCATGTAAGAAAACAGCTGTCAAAGAGAAGCCTCTTCTTCTGCCCTTCTCCTTTGCATGGAGAAATTCAAACAGGAGAAAGCAGTGTAAGAAAAATACTGTGCTTGGAGAATAAAACTCCCAAATCCACTTTCCTCCTTCCTAGGTCAGTATTTGTTGATGTTCGAAGCTGTTTGCCCAAAGAACAGCCGTGAACCTCACGATGATTTGTGAAGAAATCTGGAGTTGATTTGTGTAAGGAGGAGGAATGATGTTCTGTTTTACTCTATGAGCATCTGTTATGACACTTAAGTCCTACAGGAGTTCTGCGCCCGAGGCAGTAAATCCTTGTGTCTAGAGGTGGGCTCAGGTTCCCTCATCAATTAATTAATGGTTAAGTGTCTGAAGGACATTTCTGGAAAATAGACTGGCAGGGCAGTCCTGACAGAACTGTGCTTATGAATCTGAACTATGAATGTGAACATTGCTTCTGTATATAACAAGATAAGAAAAAAGAATGCATCACCCATAACTTGAGAAAAACTGCAGACCTGTTTTGTTGGGTTTTTCTCTAGACCTCTCATTTGAGAAATGTGTCTAAGGACATATGTTAGACCTCTAAGCACTTTGGTAATTGTGGCTTCAGCACTTGCTCCTTTCTGCCTGCTTTGAACTCTATGTCTATCTCTCAGCAGAAATTGAGGCATCTGTGAGTACAGAGGGAGAGAGAATTTTTGTATTTTACATCTAATTCTGTTGTTTAGGCACCAAAGACAAATACTGTAAGCCGGTACATCAAGCTTACAAAAAAAGAAAAAATAAAAATTCCCTTTCAGTTTAGTGCTGTCCATAGGGACACACCTCCCATCTGTGAGATGACTCTGTTACACTCGTACGGAAACAGCTAGACTTTCATAGCTCAGGCAGGTGGCAGACTCCACTTAGAATGCTGTGATTCAGCTTTAGGAAATTTCTTTTTGGGAAGGGAAAAAAAAAGGGGAAATATATGCAGGATGCCATTTGGAAAGATCTCAGCCTCAAGATTAGGTGGACTCATGAAAGTACCTTCTTGAAAACACATGGCTGCACCCCACTGCCTTCAGATATAATGTGACAACGCTTCAGAATCAGCCTCAGGAAAAGGGAATATTGCTCATTTTTAGTGTTTACCACAACAGTTGAGTATTGAAAGAACTTACCTGAAATTTTCAGTGGTGTGTATTGATTTCATGGTTTTTTTTAATCCTTACATATCTTGTGATTTCTGAATTTGAAAAAATTTGAAGTAGTAAAAAATGTAGAGTGAGTACTAACAAATAAAGAGGATCTTCTATTGTTGGAAATCCACCTGTTTGGTAATCCTGACACTGCTGTAATTTGGGTCCTTATAATCAGTTCCATTACCTTTTTGGTTTTCCTTTTTTTTTTTTTTCCCCCCAGGAGTTTGGCTTTTGCCCTGGGACCCAAAGTTTGGATCTGTTGTGGGACTCTCATCAAGAAAGTGAGGAATGTGCTCCTACCCTTGGCTGAAGCAAAGCTTCATAAAGTAGAAGATCACCAGGTAGGCTCATGGTCTCGCCTTTCAGAATGCACTGCACGCATTGGTGTTGTGTTTGCACAGCAGCATTTGTGTTTTCACCTTCTGGAAGCAGAGCTCATTCTAACAAGTTAGAAATCTGCGGGAGCAGATTGGTTCCAGCGGAAGACACAAAGCACTCAGCTCAGGTAGTTTATGTCCTATATTCTATTTAAGGAATGAGAGCTAGCTGCTGCACAGGCCACAAGTTCCATTGGTCTGGACAGGACTTTCTGGCTCCTCACCCAGGCCCCTTCCACACAAACCTCCGGGGCTGAAGAAGGCATCTGGCTTGTCCTTAACATCACCATGCTGGCCTGAGGTGCAGCTGACAGGCTCAGGTGGGTGATGCCTAGCTCAGGCTCATGATCTCTGTCCATTCTTGAATTTTCCTGCGCCACTTCCTTTTGGGAAAGGTATAGATAATTGCTTTCCTCATCATTAACATGGCACTCCCGTGGGCTACAACCTCTTTGGGGATTTTTTCTGTGTGTGTGTGTGGGTACTTATTTCGTATGATAAATGCAAGCCTTTTACAGGACTCTGATGTGCCTGCTCCCTGACTTAGGTCTATACTTTATCCACATTTCTTATCCCCAAAAAAACTACTTTCAAGGACCTTGCCTGGTGTGCTACTTTTTATCTCTGCTCTCTGGGAATGTTAATAGCTTAAAGGGAGCCACCAAAACCCTCACTCAAACCAAGGACTCTCTCAACGTTGTTTTTTTCTTACTGTCCTCCATATAAAAGCTTTTTGCTATGCCTGCCTCTCCCTCTTCATCACTCTTCTTCCTTTTTCATCACTCTTCTTCCTTTTTCAGAGCTTATTTAAGTATGTCATCTCCCTGATGCTCTTTTCTTCCAACATTTACCCGCTTGACATATTTTTTTCACTCATCTATTAGTCCACTGTGTGGTTTACATGTATACATATACATAGAAGGAAGTCCTGCTTCCCTTTCCTGCAAATCCACCCACAGAGAAAAAGAGTAAGTTTGAAATCTCACCAGTTAAGAGACAAAACTGAGATTTTTTTAATTTTTTTTTTTATTTTTTCACATTCAAGGAGTTTAAGTACTTCAGCAATATCTAACATAGTATCTGTGGTCACAATTGGCTATGTACACTTATAAAAAAAAGGCAAGAGGGAGAAGATTTAGGTTAAAGGATGAAAGATTAAACAAAAGAGATGCAATTTCAATTGTTAAATACTAAATTTTTATTAGGTCATATACAGCCTTACTGTTTTGGAATCTGCTAAACAAAGTTGTTTCACTTAACCCTTGAGTAACACAGGTAAAGTCATTGAAAATATCAAAATCAGTATTTTAAGATCATAAACAATAAGTTTAGAACAAATGAAATATAGATGGCTTTACTGGATTTAATTACATGTGAAACTGAATACCTTGAAAACAAAGTACAATAAAGAGATAAGCATACTTAAGACAATGTTCTATGAACTTCAGCGATGCATATTATTAATGTGAAAAGCTGAGTCTAGACAGAGAAATACTATTGCACTTGAAGAGCTAGTATTTTGCAATTGCTTCAGTAGGTTTTTAAATGATAGCACAAAAGCACATTTTAAAAACCCTTGTTCTGCTTCCTGAATGCAGAAGAATTTACTGTCCCACTTGTGTGAGCTGTGGCCCTGTCTGGCACAGCTATGCATGTACTGGAGAATGAAAAGGGGTGGAAGGAAGGCAGAGATAATTTTAAGTTGAAGAGGCAACTCTTTTTGACAATGTACTATTAAAAGAATTAATATGCCCATATTTCAGTACTAGTATCTTAATGCCATGTACTCTTCCCTCTACAAAAAGCATGTTCCTTAAGTTCCAGTTTTGAACTAACCATTCTGAAAATAAATTAATATTCTAATATATCTGGCTATAATCTCAGTATATTCTATTTAATAAAAAAAAGTTCAGTTTTCATAAAAACCCTGTCTCATAAAACTAACTCTCCTGAATAAGTGTATTGAACTCAGCAAAATCATGGCAAAACCAGTGTCATTTAATTATCTGACTTGTAAGTCTAATTAAAGTATACTTAACTGCACCTTGTATCATACCAAAAATATCCTGTTTATTACTACTGATGTTAAAGGAAACTTGTACAGGACTGAAACTTAATCTTTTCTTTATTACTGAAAACACAAATCCAGTTAAGACTTCAGACAAGCTCTCATTTTTCAATTAACATGTTTTATTTCAATTTTATTCAGAGCTGAAACAAGAGTTTCATTTACAGCTGAGGAAAGCAAAGATGAAACTTTGTTCTTTCTTTTGTGCTCAGCCATACAATTTATTTTTCTCCTGGCAATGGATTTTAAATCTTTCCTTTTTTTTTTTTAATGGGAACTGTTTTAGTAAGCGCCGACATTAGAGCTGACAATGCTTTGTGTGGGTTTTTTTTTCCTTTTGCCTGGTTTCTGTGTCTGTGTGTGCAGGCATGCATTCATTAACGTAATTCCTCAACATTCAACAAGAGTGCATCATAAACCAGAGGAAAAAAGCCTCATAAATATTTAGATCCTCCACCTACCTTCCAAAACTGAAGTGAAAAAGAGTATTTAGTGTGGACTTGGTTTGAGTTAATCTGCATATGAACTGAAAGGGGGTACAAAAGGATGAAAAGGTGGTGGAAACGAGCATACAAACCCCATAGTCTCCAGGGGGCCGTTCATCTTGTTCTTGTCAATACAATCTCAGTCTCACTGCTTGGCTCTGCTCTGCGCATGACCCGACAGCCGGGCTTTGCAAAGGATGTGCGAGCTTTAGCCGCTTTGGTTCTGTCAGGGAATCTTGCCGGAGAAGAAAAATACTTTCACCTTTAGGAAGATGGAGAAATTTCTCTACCGGCTCGTGGTCCACACACTGACATATAAACTTAAAACATTTACATAAAAGAACAAATAGGTTATATGAAAAGCAATTTTAGGTAATTTGTCAATTAATGAGAGGTAATGACATCACAATGTAGCTTAAAGCATGCTACAAACCCATACAACTTGGACCAAGTGTTGTATATATTTACATATAAAACTATACTATGTCTAACAAACAACAGTCAAAAAATTACAGATAAAAATGCAGACCACCAATAAAATTTAGGACTTAGTATACTTTCACAATTGAACAGTTATAGAATAGTTTAGGATTCTCAAATTGTTTTGATATATTTTAATTTTTAAAAATGAGGGGATGAGTAAGAGATTAGTTATTTTTTATGATCTGAGATAAATTAATTTTGACTGATTACATTATACTACCTACATACAATGACTTCTGATCTACAACTGCTGTTTTTAGGTATTCTTCTCAGCCAAAAGGGCATAAAGGCCACTAAAGTCTATTATTAGACACAAATAATGATTTCACACATAACAAAATTCTTGATCATAAACAGCCAAAACAGGAGGTTTTTTGTTTTGTGTGAGGACAAACTTAGAATAAAATACATGTAACTTAGTGAATTCATCAAACTCCACATCAATCAGAAGAACTGAATTACAGCAAAATTACATAAATACTACATGCAAAATGGTCATCTTAGTCACATAATAATCACTTATCTTACTACACTGCTAATCTTCTATTATATACTTGTGATAACAGGAAAGTCCAAGCATAGTATTTTCAAATTAATCTCTATTTCAGTCTCCTCCTGAAATGAACTCTACCAAAGTGAGCTTTTTCGGTCGGTTGGTTTTTGGGTTTCCCAACCTCCTGAAAACCCTGTCAGTGACCACACCACTGTGACATCAGGTACAAGCATGAGCATGCAAGCTGCTCTGAGTCCCCCCACGCATCACCTGGTGTCACTCAGACACGCAGGACTCCGCCTACACTGACAAACTCCTAATGAAGTACCAGGACGTAACAGTAGCCAGAGGGATAATTGATTTTGCTATGAACCTGTAAGACAGGTGCATGCAAACTTCAAAATAGGACGAAAGATCAATTATGCCTCCAGTAATGAAAATCAGATGGATAGCTATAAACAGACTACCTGGAAAGAAAACCAAGGTAGAGATGTATATTTTAATTTACTTTCTAAGAGGAAGACCACTGTCTGGCCTGAAAATTGGCCATCTAATTGGCTAGGTCATGACTTCTTAATACCAAGTAGAAAAATTCTAGAGACAGGGAAAAGCTTAAAGTCAGTGTCTTCCTTCCTCCTCTAACAGAGAAATGGTCTGCCAGCCTCCCAAATAACAGGGACTTGACAGATCTTTCTACAGTCGGAAGAAGAAAGGCTGTCTAATTTGGATTACTTAATACCTGTTTTCATGCTGACCTTCTTTAATCAAAACATGACAACAAAAATTAACAGTACCATTTTTTCCTGTATAGTTACCGCCACAACCTGTTGTTTTTTGAGCACGCCGTCAGACCAAATATTTATTTGTTAATACATATACAAACGGTATATGCAAATTGAATAGCAGAGTATACTCTCTGGGAAATTGATTTTTGCATTTCTCTGCTCTGCTGACAGGGTACCACTTCTTTAGCCCTATCAGGATCTGAGGTGTGTAGGGTGTGCATATGCTAGAACCAGAGACAGTTGTCAAACCTGTTGCCAGAACAAAAACCTGCAATCAAAGAATGTAATAACCTTTTTTTAGCAATTGACAAGTTACGTAAATACCTAAAAGGTAAAGAACTGTCCACGAAACTTTCATATAATCATTTTTAAGCAAACACAATGCCCTAAGAGAGAATGTTAACATTTCAGTGATCACCTTTATTTATGAATTGTACAATAACTTCCATAATAAAAAACTGCCTATTAGAGAAGGGTCCTTAAAAACTTCTACAAATGGTAAGAAAAGTTGTAAAATATACATGGAAACTTCTCATGTTCTAAATAAACAGAGATATCTAGACTCATATGAACTGGATCTGTACAGAAGCAACTTGAATCTACAAGAAATGCATTATATTTCCCTTTCCTATATTTCACTCATAATCTGAGACCAAACACAAAACATTTCACACTAAGAATAGTAACAAAAAATTGTAAGAATTTGAGGATGGCCAGCAGTAATTTCCAGACACTTCAAATTTAGCTGCAGTGATTTTTGCATGTATTTTGCTTCTACACTATAGTGAATTTTCAGCTTATTCCCTTGCCCCTCTACTCTGTGGTCTGGCCAACACAATGACTAGATGAATGTAAAATATTAACACACTTCAGAAAGCCAAAGCTAGGGAATGACCACATTACCTTCAACAGTTATTTAGTTCTTGTCAAAATCCTGAACCCAAGTTGCTGTTCAGACTATGCCAAGAGCAAAAATGGTTAATAGAAAACTTTTCTCTATGTTTACAGTGAGATGCAGATGACAGCTCAACAGTTTGCAATGGCCACTCCAGACATCGAAAAGGTGTAGGACACATCTGCACAGAGCAGGCAAATGCCATACAGAAATCACAAGATTAAAGTCAACTTCTGGAGATTCAAGTGGAATACCACAAGGCAAGTGAATCCTATCCTTTATTGTGCTTATAAACTTGTAACAGTAACTTACTATGATCAAGCAATGAACTAATTTTAAATAATAATCAGATCCAGCATTAGCTATATAGGATGATACCATCTTGTATGAAGTGACCGCAGCTCAACACGAACCAGATCTCCCAGATAAGCAAACAACCCAGTAATGTTCACCTTTTGGCTTTGAGCCCAAAAGTCATGTTTTACTGATTGTTATGACTTGGCCTTTGAGCTCTGGTGACAGTCAAATAGGGGATTTATGATGCACCAGCCCACAAATTCCAACAAAGATGGCATGAGATTTGGGATGCTTCCTGTTTCTATGAGGAAATTCTGAAATTTTCCCAGTGTTTAAGCAATAATTCTATGTATTTCTGCAGAGTAGAAAACAGTGAAATGGGTTCCAGGGCATATGATAATTCAAATATATATGGCTACTATATTCCAGGAAAAATCTCCCACACTCAACAGAAAGACCATGGGTAGGAGGAACAAATGGGAGACAATGAGTCATCCACAATCAAAACAAGGTTTAGGCTTCCTAAAGTGAAAAAGGACCATAAGAAAATATTAAGAAATTCAACATTGTTGTTTCCTTTCAGAGAAAAGGCACAAATAGCAATGCACAAACAAAAAAAGGGCTTCTGAGCATACTATAGCATGGAAGCACGGAACAATGGTCTTTATGTGGGTAATCAACAACCACTGTAGCAGTGCTCTGTCCTTTGCTTTGGATGAACACTGTTGAGCAACTCTGTCTCATCTCCAGAAGCTTTCAACATTCATCCTGCTTAGTGTCTTTCTTTTCTTAACGCTTTGTAGCTCCACATATTTCTCTTCATCGTTAAAACAAGGATTCATGTCTAATAAATACTTGGAAAACAGAAAGTATTTCGAGCAGGTAAAAAAAGACAGCTTCTAGTAAAAAATAAAATTCAGGCCTTTTCAGACTGATTAATAACATTTCTTTAGAAGGCCCAACAATACAAATGTTTCTTGCTCATTACTGAAGTTTTAAAAAATTCTAAAGTTTTCTTATAATTTGTTTAGAGGTTTTCTGTCCAGTTAAATACATGCTCTTTGTGTAAGAACTGCTGCTCTTTAAGTACTGAACATTAGGAACCATATGCAACACATCACTAGCAATCCCACAGTGTAAGTCAATATACATATGCATTCACATTTCACACATGTTAAAAGGAAAAGTTAAATTAATGCTTCAACTGCATTTTAAATTCTATTTTGTTTCAGTCATAATTGAGAAGAATGGCTAATTTAAATCAATTTACAAAGCTAAGGCTGAAAACATTTCTATTTCATAGTAATCAATATACTTTGGTACTTTACCAAAACATGGCACACCTCTAAAACAACTTACCTGTTTATTTAGCTGTCAGCTCTTTGCCACTGTGGCTGACAAAATAAATCTGAAAATTTCCCTGATATGATTTATTTTTATTTTTAGGTGAAAACACTTCTCACTATGGTGAAAAGTAAAAACACTGATGATGTATCTTATATGTCTTTCAACGTTGTGTTTTTAGTTACAGGTAGCAATTTAAAAAAGCTGCTGAGGGCACTACTATAATTGAGATGACCGCATCAATTAAAACACTGAATGTTATCCTGGATTGTTTTAAAATTAGGCATCTAGTTCAAACAGACAGAAGGTAAAAAACCCCAAGTATGTCTGAAATAATGGCCAAGTTCTCTCAATATTATTAATTTCCAGATATGATAATACTGTAGTCTTTTAAACTTGCACTAGATGGGACTTCTGCTGGCAGATATTGCATTTAGCAGTGGTGGTTTCAGTCCCCCACAGACCTGGGCAGCATTTATGGTAATACCCACTCCCTGCTACTCCCACTTTGCAATGTGTTGCACAGGCTGGCTCATTTCTTGCTGTCAAAAGGGACAGGCCAGAAGCCATTTGAAATTCCCTCCCATGTGAGCAGAGAGCTACACAGCTAAGGTAGTAATTTTGTGACTGCAGAGATGGAAAAGTGTCATATCCTAGCACATTAACTGAAGCCATGGGGCTGTGCATGGGGTTAGAAACACTGGTAAAGAAAACTGTGCATGGTGTGTTTCAACAGATTAGCTGGCTTCTTTTATTGATACAGGAAGAGCACCAATTACTGATAATCCAGCTGTAAAATGCACTGAACAATGTAAGTGTTTATCAACTATAAGGTGTAGGACTGTTATGAATTTAGAGGCAAAATATATACCTTCAAAATAAAGGATTCAAATATGTTCTGTAAAGAGTGAGGCCCCTAGCTTTAAAATTTAAGTGCTGTTATGAAGGAGATGATGAAGTGGATAAATTTTATGTTCACAGTGCAGCAGGTTTGTACTTCTGAACTTCGTGTACTTGTGTGCACCTCAATTTAGTTTTCTCTCTATAACTGCTGGCATTTTTTTTTTTCTATGCCTTGTCAAATTGCTTTTATTTTCCTCCTCACCATTTGCTGCCTTTCTCAACAATGCTGTAATAAAATGGGCATACCTGAGACTTCATTTTCATCTCATGCTGGAGAGTGTGAAACGAGACTGATCCTAACTTTGTTTTTAATGCAGAGATTTCTCAAGAGCACAGCGGAAGCACCACCCTCTCTAGACAGACACACCTTCTCTTGTTGCTAGAATGTTAACTTTTCTAGAGAAAAGTCTGACTAGTACTTAAAGAAACTGCCATTGCATACCCATAGAAATTATTTACTCAAAAGTGCAATCTACTAGGGTATCATTCTATAACAATCTTGAACAGATTTAATACATTCTGCTATATATTGATTTACATCTTTTCCATGCATAACCGTGACTCTCCGGTAGGTAGGTAAGGTGAAGCCCAATACAGAGATACCCCTGCCCTCCCTAACTACTGAGAATTACACAAAATGCTTAGTATTTTATCAAGCAGACTTTAGTCCCCTCCATCCTATCCATGTAACAAGTGTCCTTGAACAGTAACTTAAGGTATATGAAATACATGTTACCAAGAAAACTGACAGGTACAAGATTTAGTGGAAGTGGAAAAATACTCATTTTACTTAGCGTTGTCTTTTCTCCCCAGCTTAATGATTGCATAATTAATACACAACCACAGGAACAGTAAGAATGTAGCTCTTTCTACTCTTGTGTAAGTGGATTAATCCAAAGGTATCTCTTCTCCTGGCTCCTTTATTCCAAACTGAGGAAGGGCCAGTTCTACCAGGAGTGATACTGTGGGTTACTACACCCTTCTTCACAGTTGTTGTACAGCTTGAAGTAACTTAAATGCAAGAGATACAAATCTGAATCCTTCCAGACTAAGGAGTGCTTAACACCTGTATCTTCCAGTTCTTCTGCAATCACATAACATCACTAGTGGAGACATTTAGGCATTATCTTTTCCAGGATTACACAGAATACTTGGACATGTCCCTTTTGAACACTACATCATCTGCTTATTACTATGAATGACACACCACTATAGCTTCTGCTTGAAAAGTTACCTGTCAGTTTGCCCCAACATCATGGGAAATATGTTTTTGTTGTCAAATGCAGCACAGAATTTGCATGTTATGGGTCCCTGAGATTTTTAGTTTGGCTCTAGAGCTTATTCTGTTAATGCATTCATCACCTTGCAGAGATAAATGTATTTCAGATGTTCATCTGTTTTTGGGCATGTTTGGTTACAGCAGCTACAATCTTGTACACCATGAACGATTCAATACTGAAACACACACATAGTATTTTTTTTTCAGGTGACTGTAATGGGTGAGTGAAGAATTGCTTCTTCCCCTAAGGAAGTGCTGTACAGCATATTGGTACCTTCCTGTTACAGACAGCATTACAGAGGCTGATGACATCCAACAGCCTATGCCTATGATTTGGTCAACAGAGACACTGGAAGTAATAGCCAACACTTTTGAAAGAGTATGCTTCCCAGTAGTCATTAGCCTTCGCCTCTCCTATTTCCAAAGGTGTTATCAGCTATGAACATTATAGCAGTAATTGAACTTGTTTTTTATGATCATTGCAGGCCTTTACTGTAATACACAGAGGCTGCTGCTGGCATTATCTTAATTCTTGTAACTTCAAGATTAGATTAGTGCAATAAAACTACACCCTAAAAGAAAAACTTTTGGAGAATACTACAGGTTACATTATACAAGAAGGACTACCTAGATGAAAACACAAGAGCTTAAGACAGGGATTTCTGCTTGTGTCTAGATAGAAGTGAAGACACTGGGCACTTACCTAGAGAACCTTACAAGGCCATAGGACCTGGTTATCTTGAAACAGACTAAGCAACCTCTATCTCCCTGCCCCCTCCTTTCCCCGACATCAAGACCATTAAATCTCTCCCCCATACCCACAGAACCTGTTTACCCAGCCCTGTGTCAAGTCCTGAGTCTTCTTCCCCCATGGGAAAGCTGCATAATTAAGAGACTGCAAAAGTATTTCTACTGCCTCAGTAGATCAGGCTGTAGTCATGCCAGTCTTGATTGGAGCTATACCTTCTCACAGCTCTTTAACCTGAACTAATTCAACTTTCATGTCCCAGGAACTCTTAAAACACCCTCTCCTCCAATGTGGGAGCGTGGGATGGTAAAGGCAGAGAGCAGAACATAAGGTATGCTGAGAAGGGCTTTTAGGTAGCTCTTTCGTTTTTACTGTATACTTGATAAAGAAGGGTACCATTCTGATTTGCCTATTTGAAACTAATGCTGAGTTACCTGCATTTTATTAAAACATTCAGCTTTTCTAAGGACTTTTTTTCTAAAGATTTAAATTCAGAATTTTGAAGTATTTACAGAAAAAATCAAGGAGGAGAACTTTTCCTGTCATTTATGCTTAATTAAATGGGCAGCTTCATCATATAGCTTTGCCTCAATTTCTGTACTGTTCTGACTGAGAAAATAATTCAGATTAACAACAGAGCAAACTAGAGCTTGAATTTTGCATTGAACTGCATGAATGATTCCGCAAGTGGTGGCGTGCACCATCTCATTCTCCACTAAATAAGCACAAAACACCTTAGGATAAACTTTATTGTTCCTATTAGTAGGTTACTGGTGTTACTGCATGACAACTCGTGCTGGTATTTCTTATCTCATATTGTCTGCTTATATTCAAGCACTGGAATCTCTATGTGCAGGAAGCAATAATGGAGTGGTATGGGAACAGCTGCAAAAAATCTGATGAAAAAGTCTCCATACGCTATTTTTACTGTGAGAATCACCAGTCCAGAACAATTATTCTAACATCACGTATGTTCATCTAATTTTAAGATGAAAGCTTGCTGTTCAGCAGATGCCCTTAATCAAACGGAAGGATTCGACAGCACGGTTTCTCAGGATTAAAAAGAGCCTTCACTCACCAGTTAAAAATCAGCAAGCAAAGGGCTACAAAAATGCATCATTGTCCAGACTGGTCTCCAAGAAACAAAAGGATGGCAACTTTGTTAAGCATGTAAGGTTGTATTTTAGCTTGTCAAAATCTTATAACGAAGCTGGAAAAGAGCAAACACAATCATGTTACTAAATAGAAACTGCATTGTTTTGTCATTCATAACCATACTGCGGTGTGCTGTGGGCATGCTACCGATGAACTAAGAATCTGTATTTTAAAAAATGGTTTGTAACATTGCTATTCTTTGATAACAAAGACAGTATTTTCTAACTGGATATACAGTTTAAGGATGGAAGCAATAAGACTGACTTGCTTTATATAAGCCACTAGTTTCTTCTAATGTAAACAAAACCCTGCAATGAAAAAAAACCTCTAATGTCCAAATAAAGAGTTCTATCTACATGTTTAAAAGGGAAATATACAATAAACACTGGACATAATGCAATAATCAAAAGCATTTTTACTGTTATGAGAAGTACATATTCTCTACATTTTTGTCAATGCACATCTGTCAGGAAAAGCAGAGTTAACACTGCTAGACAATACGCAATGACACTGTACACCTGTCAAGATGACGTGTCTCTATTTCTTTTTAGTTTAAGAAGCATTGTTCATTACCATTAACTTAATACTGAAAGTACCTTCAAATGCTGTCCAGTATGTATTGAAATCCATTTGAATTTTTTTCGGAACTTCAAGCAATAGCTGGACTTTATACCTAGTCCTATGAAATATGACTGTTTTCAGCGAGCTACGTGAAGAATGCAGCGATTTTTACTCAGCTTTGTAACAAAAGCTCTACGAAGCTACCGCGAACTGCCTCAAACCTTCCTGACAGCCTCTTAAGTGAAAAACGCCAAGTAAGAACACCGAGAAGCAGCGTGGGGAAGGAGAAATACGTACAAGCAACCGCGTCGCGCTGCTTTGCCTCTGCGGCTACAGTGGATGGAACACGTTAATTTTGGTTCTGGCTGCCGGACCCCGCTGCCCCCATCCCGGCTCCCATCCAACCCCGTCAAACGAGCCACGACTGATGCCAAAACACGGCGCGGCCCTACAAGCAACAAGGGCGACGCGCAGCCTTGTCAGAGACGCTCGGGCGGGAAGGAGCGCACGGGGCCGGGAGCGGGCCCGGGCTGCCGGCGGAGGCAGGCGCTGCGCAGAGCCGGCCGCGGGGCGGGCGGCGGAAGGGGGCG